>JAQQZZ010099658.1:0-16596 GCA_030265115.1 Mopalia vespertina | reverse complement strand
GATTCCAGTTCAGAAAATTTTGCAGGTTGAAACCCGTCCGGGAATCGAACCCACGACCCTCAGAGTTAGGCACCGAACCGCCAGCAGTAAATGCCGGCCACCTAGACCACACAGCCACCCGGCCTTCTAACCCAAAATAACGGAAATACTATAAGATAACTTATTAAAAAAGTCGTCAGTGCTTTTGATAAAACTGAGATGCCTGTAAGCAATTGGTCATTTCTTTAATAAATTTTGTGTTTCGAGAAATCCTCTTGTGATCTGTTTCAGATTAAACTGAACAGTACAAAATTTTCTTCATGATTACTTACGTTTTGTGTCCTTTTAGTCCTTCAGGTAAACGGCTGTAATGCACATAGACAATCGGACGGACGGAGCTGTGCGCTCAGCAACACCTACAACAATCACGGAGACAAAGGAGCCACTGGTAAAATGAACTTTCTTCCAGTCTTTCTAAACCAACAGAAATGGAGAGCAATCTACCTTGCTTTTTAAGCCATGGCAGAAACACATTAACTAATTTGTTACCTTAATGTATGGCGTAAACACCATTTAAACTAACTCACAAACAAACATTAAACAATGTACGACACTGTAAAGTTTTCTGCTAATATTTGAGCGTTATCTGAAAATCCCGGCTGAAAGCAGACTGCAACCATCGCTTAAAATACAAACAAAGCGGGGTTAAATCTTTCCCATCGTATGCACATAAAATATTAAGAGAACATGTTATTAAAACCATTGACTTTATCCCCGTTTGTTTATGTACGCGAATGACATTGCTCCGCTTATAGAAATGACATTCAAATTGAAAACATTTCTATCTGAATAATGGATCTCTGTGTGTTTACGATGTTTCGAAATCAACCGGGGATAATGTCAAAGAATTTTATATACTGATCGATGGGAAAAATTAAATTTTCAAAGCGAGAATACAATTAGAACGCTTGGCACAATGTCATCGGAACCTAGTTGATTCGCCCAGTTCTGTACAAATTCAGATATTGTTCCACGATTGACATAGGTATAGCGAACAATATCACTGATCCGGACTCTGATCATGGTGGCACAATATATCCTCAGAGCTGAACACTTTCTAGAGCTCTTCTTACCTCCCATCGGTGGAAAGTACAACCCGAAAGAGGACATACAAATCGACAACAACCTCAGAGAATCATGTAAAATATTGGAGTGCTCAACTTTATCCTTACAATCGGCTAACCCACATTCATGCGATTTGTGACAGTTTCTAGAGGTATGGTCAACTTCCATTGGGACTGTTGCCCCAAATGTATTCATGTTTACCCTGTAAAAGATGAAGAACAAAAACACAACTTAAGATGAGCAAGTGAATATGAACAGCCCTGTTATGTAAGCCTATTCGCTAAGTATATTACAATATATCCTTTCAATAAGTCACAACAATCCCACTCTATAACATTCATAGTTTGAAAAAGCAGTTGTTTTCCAGTAGAAAGCCGGAGTCTGGGTTGTTTCGCTTAGACTTCGTTTCGGGTTTCCAAGCATGATAAATAATAATAATAAGATCGAGTAAAATAAATAATATTCTGCAAAATTAACAAGCAAATCGCTGAATATTTACTCGGTTTGGGCTCGCTGGACCCCAAAGTCCCATACTCAACTGATCACAGAACGACAAAGAAAAAGTGTATTTTACTTCATATAATGTCATTCTGTTTCGTTGTCAAAGCGCAAGGGCCCGCAGTCATAGTTCGTTGTTCCACTTACGGGTTCCAGGGTGTATCACGATGTTGCTAAGACAATCGTGGGGTGTTTTTTTTAACGACGTTCCTTCTCTGTTTTCCACCGTATTAAATACGTCACAGTAAGTAATTCACAACCCATCGCCGAATAAGTGTAATGTCCCTTTAAAAAATAAACAAACAGCATACGTACATGGAGAAAGATAGACGGTCGGACGATGAGCGGACAGGCAAGTAGACAGGCGGACGATAAGTGAGCAAAAAAGGAAAGCAGACTGGCGGGCTATGATCGGGCAAGCAGGCAGACAGTCAGATTATCGGACACTAAGATATACTAACAGAGACACGGAGAAAAGAGAACAAGACTGTTGATGGATTTTCACAGACTGCTTCTAAAATAAAATATCTGAACAGCAACGTGTTTTTGACATTATCCAAATTGCGTCACAGTAAAGTCTTCTGGTAATATTTGACCATTCCCTGTCAATCGTTGCTAAAAGTCTGGTAAATATTTACAATGACTCCTCGTTTGTTTTAAAACTCAGTTCACGCAGTTGTTAATATGTGTCGTATTAAATAACAGCTTTAAAAATCAAGTAACTTTCAAAGTGACATAAATACTATCGGAATAATACATATCTGTGTGATTACGAATTTCCAAACGCGGGGATGTCAAAGAATGGGATGAACTGATCGAAGTGAATAAATATACTTTACAGAGCGCGCGTGCTGTTTTTCTGTTTCCAATCTGATGGTGTTGACTCAACAAGAGAAGTGTGTCTCACAATGGGGATATTTCTTCTGTGGCGGCCGTGGCAATGTTCAGCAAAACACAGCAAATCATCTTATTTTACTTAATCTCATTCGGTTTCATTCTGATAGAAAATCAAGTATTTTTGATACTATACTCATTTTGAACACTTTATTTTAACCAATTTTTTTTCAAGCGCTCTTCAATACAAAGTTCTATGATGGAATGAATATCAGAGAATTTGATATACTGATCAATGGGAAAAATTAAATGTTTCAAAACCAGCATAAAATGAGAGGGATTGGTATCTGTTGGTGTTGGCTAATCAGGGAAGAGATGAGTGGACTATCTCTGATATTAATCCTGACTTGATCTGTAAGATTAAATCTGGATGTCACGGGAAATTTTTGTTTACATGTTCCATCATAAAAATAAAGAATATTGCATAACTGATTGCCAGTGATTGGAGCGTAATAATAACAATGAATTGGTGTATAGTTCGTCTGTTTTTAATCTTTTTTCAGGAAACTCCAGAAGGATAAAATTCAAGGTTGTGTACATTGTTCATATTTTTTCTTGATTTTATTTGAATTTCTTTTTCGATAACTTTGTTATTTGTGACTCAATTTTTAAATGATGCGAAGAGTGTTATGAGGAGAGTGAAAATGATAAGCAGTACTACCCTTTGTCTTCATGTACACATGACAGTATTCTGACTGTCATTTTGTACACTTTAAAGACTAATTATGTCAAAAAAGATCTTTTTGCATTTTAAAAATATATTTAAGATTATATACCGTATGTATCAATATTGGAATATATGTCACATGTACACAAAGATACCGCTTAATCCCAACCAATAAATCATCTGTCTGATTTTGCTAAATATTTAAAACACCGAGATCCCTTATTCATATAGAAGTTCTGTGACTTTGAATGTAATTTCTAGTATTAGAGCTATTATATAATACGATATATGCTATCCACAGCATGAAACGAGTTCACAAACAAACAAGACGAAGGACAATGCATACATGTTTTAAATATTCATGTTCTCTTATTTTCCTTACACAAGAAGCGAATGCAGTTGAATCCCGCTTTGTATTTTTAACAACATATGCTGTTCGATTTTATCCGCGATTTTTCAGACAACGAACAAATATTAGTAGAAGACGTTGGTAAATATGTTTGAGCCATCTCAAAGACAAGTTGGACTGCTTTTAATTTCTGCTGGTTAAGAAAGACTTGGAGAAAGTAGTGTTGGAAAATCCACTGGACCTAGCGGCTCTATTGTCTCTATTGTGTGTTTCTTACATGTTTCTCAGTGCCCGGGTCTGTCTGTCCGCCTGTTTCCATAGGTGTATCTGTCTTTAAAGACCGTTTTTCTGGGGTTTGCCAGAGACACAGTGACCGACACGACACGCAGTTCAGTTGACTGTTTTCTTTATCGTTCTGCTATAATTTCAGGGCTGTTGTGTTTTGGAGTCCTAAAAGAAGAAATGTTAATCGATTTGATATATACGAGTTTAAACTTTACCTAAGACAAGTTCGCTCAGATGATCGGATTACTTGAGTTATTGAAGTTAAAAACCCAATGAAGATTCCCGCAAGTGACTGAAAGGTAACTGCTTTTGAACAGGAATCGACATGGGGTTGTAGCGATTCATTGTAATAAATAGTGTCCTGAATACTTGGAGAGGCATCAACCTGGTTTTGTATTTAGCTAGCTCGTGTTAAGCTCATTCCATTTTATATGAGAATGGATAAGCATGGAAACAAAGAACACGACGACCGAATCGGAAACTTACTATGCACCTGGAATCTGTCAGAATTCGGATGAGGGTGGGTTACCAGGGTGTAAGAAGAAAAGAGTGCTCCAATATTTTGCAGGATTCCTTAAGGTCATTGTTGAATTGTAGGTCCATCTTCTGACTTAAGTTTCCACCGACTGGAAATAAGACTAACTGTAGAAAGTCTTCAGCTCTGCGGACATATTGTGCCAAGATGATCAGGGTTGGGTTATAGCCGGATGTAAGGAGGAAGCTGAGTACCCCAATATTGTACATGATTCTCTGAGGATGTTGTTGAGTTGTCTAAGTCTTGTCCACTATAGAAACTCTCACGAGAATACGATTGGCATTAAGCGTGTCACGGTGTGATATGCTAAGTTTGTGGAGTATACCGGCCGTGTCTCGGGAAGGTGGTATGTTTAAAGAAGTTTCTCAATTCTATCAGGGGATGAATTAGTCTTGTGATGCAATGCGGCTATAGAACAAAAGTACGAACGTACTAGTTTTAGATCAATTTGTCTTAATGAAACTGGGGATTTATTACTGAGCCTAAATACGTGTCTTCAAATATGACCCAAATCACGGCGCTTCAACAAAGAAATGGGTCCCACTTAAGCCTTTCAGTTGAGTATCAAGTATAGCAAAATAGTTGTATCGTGAACAGAATAAAAATGGAACAGAATAAAATAAAACAAACAATTACTTTGCTGTGTTTTCATTCCGTCATTGACAACAATATCACTATTGCTTAACGCACTAATCTTTTTGAGCAAACACCACCGGATACGGAACAATGAAATAACACGCGCATTCTGTAAAGAATATTTATTCATTTCGATCAGTACATCAAATTTTTAACATCCACCAGCTTTGCCAAAGCTTAAACACGCAAGGAAAACAAATACAATTTTGTCACGCTTTACAGCGAATTAAGTCTCGTCTTACGCATTTTGAGGCTTGCAATTGGAATATGATATGACAAGGTGTTCAATAAAAACTTGCTCATCTTCCGTTTTTTTTTTATCTTTGCAGGATAGACATAAGTACAAAAATACAACGGTCACAATGGAAACTGAATATATCTCCAGAAACTGTAAGAAATCGCCCGAAGTTGGTTTAGCCGGATGTATGAAGAAAGTTGAGTACCCCAATATTTTACATCATTCTCTGAGGCTGTTGTTGATTTGTATGTCCGCTTTCGGGTTATACTTTCCACCGACGGGAAGTAAGAACAGCTCTAGAAAATGTTCAGCTCTGCGGATATATTGTGCCACCGTGATCGGATTCCGGGTCAGTGATATTGTTCGCTATACCTATGTCAATCGTGGAACAATATCTGAATTAGAACGTAACTGGGCAAATCAATGTTTGTCATACATGTACGCAGTGTCAACTATCGTTACAGCTTGTGTTATGTATGCTTCATGTTGTCGACAAGATTGTCTTGAGTCTGTCTTCAGAAAATGGCAAAGTCTTGATCAGAGCGTTGTCTGCTCAACCACTGGGAATCGTTATTTTCGAAAAATAGCTAAAGCTATCTGTGTCATTTCATTGGCTTACTTCCTCTTTGCACTGGTCCCAATATTTCTTTCAAGTTATAATGTAACTTTGAATTCCGGTTGGGATATTATTTTTCTAATATGGGCAATGACTGAAACATTATATGGCATGGGGGAATGGAATTTACCAACGACTCTTGTCTGCATTCTCTCCATTGGTCTGGTATTTGAATTCTCTGCTTTTAATAAAGATTTTAAAGCTGCCATTAAAACTGGAAGAAAATTCGCTGGTGACTTTGAGAGATACAGAAAACGTCATCAAAGCATATGTAATCTGGTTGATGCGATTGATGACAACGTTTCTCTGTTCTGGGGTGGTTCACTTGTTTTCAATATTGCCCAGACTCTGTTGAAATTCTTCGTTACACTACGCCACTCGGAGTACAGTTCCGATGTCACATCACAAGCAATCATGGCCATCTGGTTGGTAGAATCCCTGAGTTTGGTGACCTTAGTATGTCTGTGTGGAGCACTCATCAACCATAAGGTAAATACTGTTTATTTGTCGTTCCTTTCAGCGGCGAGAGAACCCTGCCCATCGTCCTTCTGTCTTTTTGACTTAATTGCAGAGAGGCATGCGAACACCATCGCGAAATTCGACAAAATACATGTAAAACCAACCTAGCACATGATATTTAATTGCAGAATGCAGTACATTTTGTCAACCAATTATTAAACCTTCTAGATTAATATTTTCGTAAAATGCAAGTAGTTCAATTTTGACAAACGATCGCCGTCATTATGACATACATTATTTGCGAATAAACTGAAAACATATTGTGCGTTGTATATAGAATTTACCGTTGATTTGTTTTTGATTCAAACAAAATTCACTCGTAAACGAAACTTGCGTATTTTAATGCTTTATGATATCCGCAAAGTTTATCAAAATTTGTAGACAGTTTGCATGAGCTTATAAATAAGCTTCCGGCGCACAGAACTTATGATACTGGTGCGTACTCAAACATCTATTACGACCGAGCGTATAATGACGATACCACCGTAGCGAGAATCTCGCGAGGTTTGGCGGACTGATGGTATAATTAGCATAAATTGTCTCCCTTTGTTTATTCATCAGGCCCATGCTTGTTTGCCGAATGTCCATGATTGCGATTTGGTTAACAACAGGGACATTTCTGTGGAGGTAAGACATCTAACTGCATGGTGGATATGGTTTCGATTAAAGAACGCTAAGAAGTGTATGTAGTTATGGAGTTATTTATTTTTACAAAGCATTTACTACTTGGTTTGTTTAAATTGTAGTTTGCTTATCATTACATACGGTCCTGTGAGACTATTCTGTAGTAATTGAAATTGGTCCATTGCCAAACATGCTTTGAAGCGTTAACATTGAGATGTCTGTAAAGTTTAACAGTACACCTTTAATATACCAGATTCAGCTAAACCAAAAAACAAAAAGAGATAAAAAGAAAAAGAAAAATTAGATTAACCTTACCAACATTGAATCAGAAAACAGATAATGTGTATTGAAGAACTGATATTTAATAAGGTTAACGAGGATACACCCCATTTGCTAGGATATGGTTACTGGAATATATCCTTAATGTATTTACTTGAATAAACTTATATGTGTATGAATATATATACTGTATACAAACATGGATTTAGGCATTGGATCGGGGATAGGTAATGTCCGCTGATATAGTTTTGGGATATTACTCTGATAGCAGTGTCTACGAATGCAGAAACCAGGTCAAAACTATGTCAGATTATTTGAAAAATATTTCAGATTCAAGTATTCTTGACTCGCCTATCTGGAGACAAAATTGGACTGACTGCAATGAAAATGTTTGTTATTGACAAGAATTCTATACTAACGGTAAAGTGCTTTTAGTAATACATGTAGTTTATTCTTGTCTGTCACGTAATGAAATCATTTGTTCCGAAATAATTTTAATTGAAACAAAGTTATTTCGAGGCCGATAGGCTAACGTGATTGCATGATGGCGGTACGTTGTCTATACGATTCTGATCGAATCAAATGGCAGTCCAGCGTACAGACGTCAATTTGATCATAGTTCTCTGGAATATTTTCTTTTGTATGTGTGCTTTGTACTAGATGAGAAGTGTGTATCTCTGATCGTCTATCATATCATGTAGCCTTATCTAGAGATACAGGGTTTGAGCGCTCATAACCGTGTAATTTTACGTTTACTGTCCAATAATGTTTTGTAATCTGAACGCTAGTATACATTCTGTATGTCAATTGCGACCTTAAATAGTCCAGAAGCCGCGTTTAAAAAAGTGGAACATCACGGTCCAAGTAAACGTTGTCATGCCGCCATATTCCTTATTCACAAACGAAATTTTTCCGTGAATATGGTCCTCTGTGTAATCTATCATTACACAAATAGCCTCGCTTTCCAAATATATGTACTAAACAAATATTTATGCTTACAACTCTCCATGATCTACTAGCTGAACAGACATGTATTTCTCGTTATACAACTTAATCAAAACAGATGACAACCTGAGCCGATTACACCTCAAAAGGACAGAGCACTGGTCGTGCGCCTTTTCAACTCAATTCGGAAAACAATTAACTTTCCGTATGACTTGAACGCTGAACAAACGACTGCACTGGTGCATTTGAATATTCAAATAGCACTGCAGGGCAATTACACGAATAGAAGCGCTCAAATTCAGTAGCTTACTTTGTACATTCTCAAGGTTATTGCACTTATGTATTGGGGGTGTATCTTTACGTATTTATGTTGTTGGGGACAAGAAGCATGAACTCTCTAGCATGTGCACTCTAGATCACGCTATCATGACTTGATGACTACACAGAGTTATTTACACGAGTCACATGAGATACAATCCAATGGCAGTCCAGCACACTCCTAGACTTCGGCCTATGGTCTCAAAATTTAAGAGGCTTCAAGGCAAGGTTTATAACATTTTTGATACTGTCATAGGTTTTTCTAAGACATGCTTGGAGGGGCATCACAAGTGGAATAACATAGAAGTATTTATCTAAATCCGTCTCTGGTCCAGGATGTCGTCTGCAAGAATGACAGCATTTTCTGCATTGTTTTCTTTTGTGTGTGCCTTGTACGTGTTTAAAGTTATTCTAGTGATGTATTAGGGCTGTAGCTTTATTTTTATCTTGTTAACTGGGTTATAAAACTCGGTCATCTGAAATCCTTCCTTCCAAACTTTTACCGCACAAAATGTTTCCCAGCTATGTTTTGTACATTACGCCGAAGGAGGTTAACAGCTCCAATAAGTGCATCGACGTGGTCTGGTTAGAGCTAAAGATATGTTTCTATAATATGTTTCAGGTTTTCGGTGTTCTTGTGACTTATTACATTGTGTTAGAACAGTTCCAAGCCACGGCACCCTGCAGCAATGTACACATCGTCAACACAACATTTGCGATGTAACTCTGATAGTGATTCTAATTCCATACTGTCTGAGATTGACTCTAATTTCATGCTGATGGAATGCTGCAGTCCACATGATATATACCCGGACATCTTTCGACCATCTGCTACCCCTACATGGTCCTCAATTGACATTTTAACAATTCACCAAAGCATTTTGTGGACAAAATTTTATCATCAAAGATGGACATTGATATATGACATTTGAAATAATAGGAGCTTGATCAATATATCAATTGCGCAGTAGTTTTATTTTAAAGCAGATATAAACTGTAGACCGATGAGGTCTATGTTCGTTGCAAAATTAATCATCTTTAAACAGGAAGGAAATATCTTCAAAAACAATTCCTGAACCAGGAATTGCCAATTTAAGCCAACTTAAATTGAACTTTTTGAGTGACATTTAGAAGCAAGATAGCGACATAACAAGGTTTTTATTGACGAGCAACGTTTCGGAGCAGATGCTAGCCCCAATTTCAAGTTAATGAAACTCACTGACAATACATTTAGAAATGTGACTTTGACTTTCACTGGGATTCCAAAAAGTTTCTCTAACCGACTGTGCTATAGAGGCAGAACGACTTGTCATTCAGATAAGTTACAAACACTTATCTACGGCCAGCACTCTGATACAGGGACAGTAAATCAGCTTTTATAGTAAATCTAAATAAAACCAACAAATGTGTTTATTGTCTGAGTTTTTCTGATAATATCGTCACAGTATATATATTATAATAAAATAAATATGATTTATAACTAAGGTAAATACACCATTTGTATCATTAATAAAAAGTCTGGTTTCAGCTTATTGGACTCTTACTTAGTTTTTCTAAATTTAGAATGGCCTTATTTGATAACATAGGCGGATTAATCCAGACAATCCTTTACATTCATAAATTATAATTGCAGTAATTGATGAGGGTATAGCGGAAGACAAGTACACGACTCGAAGTTGCTACCGAAAACCAACGACCATTCCATCTAGGACCAACTGGCCACAGCTCACCGCGATGTTGCAACGAAACACCTTACCACCGAGTTATTGCATTGCTACCAATTCCATTCAACTAGCTGCTGCCTTTCGCTGCATACCACACCTACCCATCAGTTGTAGATATTATTCCCAAAACTCCCAATAGCTGCTGCGTTTGTAGGAAATTGCCAAAACTTTCGATCGAAAACTTTGATCAATACATGTCAGAAAAAGGTAAGCGATTTATCTGTAATCATAGATTTGTTTATTTTCCACCATTAGTTGATTGCATACATAACACTGTCTGGATGTACAATCTCTTATTTATTTAGGTACTTCGTTTAAAACGATGTAAGAGTAGAATTGAAACGCTGTTCCTATGAAAAAAATATGTATATAAGTAACTAAGTGATAATTTTCAGCTGTTGTAGTGCACATAATCTGGTAGTGTGGTGTAATGGTCCCGTGCCTTGTGGTCAGCTGGACCGAGGGGCTACGCGAAGCCGATTGTTTTAGAAGTGTCCTGGGTGGTAAATTTACACACATTTTTCTTAATGTAACCCATTCTGTGTCTTGAAATTGTCTAGTATGTTTTCATTGTTTGTTGTCGGTGATGTCGCGGGGATGTTCTTTGCTCATTGGTCAGGCAGACCGTTAAACTAACCATGTGAAACCCGAATGAAATCAGGCAAAGGTTAACAAATCTAAATGTATGCGTTCACGTTTAGCGACAGCCTGATCCATTTAATAACTAATCGTTTTCTCGCGAGAGATTCTATAGTGGACGAGACTAAGACGACTGTCGTACGACATGCCAGGCCATCGCGCATTAATTTTTTAAAATATTTTGGGCGACCAATCAGCCACAAAACAGCAAATAAAAGAAGTGCGAAACAAGATGGCCCGGGTGAATCTTAGAGTCAATGTCTCAATGTAGGAAGTGGAATCGATTATATCTTAGGATTTATCATAAAATAATAACGCTGTGTATAACATTATTGACTAGTTGACCAGAAATTGTCTACATTAATTGGTCAGATGAGCCTTTCAGAAGTCCGTCATATGGCTTTGTACTCATAATGAGTTTGAAGAGTTGTGGGATACCACAGGGATGTATAAATAACTTTATCGTAAAATTTTTATACTATTTTTGAATTGTATCCCCTTTAAAAATTTTCAGGAAAATTGTATTAGGCTTGTAATTATGTGTAAACTATTAACAAAGCTTGTTCCATAATTGTTTCCCAGAAAAATGTGTTTAAATGTGTACACAGCATTTCCACCGTAATTAGTCAATGAACAATGTGAAGTGGATAATCCGTCGTCATATAAGTGAAATACTCTTGAGTACGACATTAAACCCCAATCTAACAAACAAACAGATCTAGAAACTAGGTTCTGATGACATTGTGCAAACACCAGCAGACGCCAAGCGCTCTAATTGTATTCTCGCTGTGTAAATTTAATTTTTTTGGACATTATTCCCGCTTGATTTTGTAAAATCTAAACACACACAGAGATCCATTATTCAGATAGAAATGTTTTCAATTTGAATGTCATTTCTATTAGCAGTGCAATGTCATTCGCGTACATAAACAAACGGTGACAAAGTCAATGGCTTTAATAAACATGTTCTCTTAATATTTTATGTGCATAAGATAGGAAAGTCATTGAATCCCGCTATGTTTTCATTTTAAGCGATTTTGAGAACGCTCAAATATTAACAGAAAACTTTACTATGTCGTACATTGTTTAATTGTTGTTTGAATGGTGTTACGCCATACTTTAGATTACAAATTGGTTAATGGGTTTCTGCCATCACTAAAATAAACAAGGTAGAAAGTTTTCCATTTCTGTTGGTTTAGAAAGACTGGAATAAAGTTATGGAAATTCACTTTACCAGTGGTTCTATTGTCAATGTTTGTTTGTGAGTTAGTTTGAATGGTGTTTACGCCATACATTAAGGAAACAAATTAGGTAATGTGTTTCTGCCATCGCTTAAAACGCAAGGTAGATTGCTCTCCATTTCTGTTGGTTTAGAAAGAGTGGAAGAAAGTTCGGTTGCAAATTCACTTTACCAGTGGCTCCTTTGTCTCCGTAATTGTTGTAGGTGTTGCTGAACGCACAGCTCCGTCCGTCCGATTGTCTATGTGCAGTACAGCCGCTTACCTGTAGGACTCAAAGGACACAAAACGTAAGTAATCATGAAGAAAATTTTGTACAGTTCATTTTAATCTGAAACAGATCACCAGAGGATTTCTCGAAACACAAAATTTAATAGAGAATTTACCAATTGCTTACAGGCATCCCAGTACTGACGACTTTTTAAATAAGTTATCTTATATTCATGTCGATAAAGACGTCCTATAATCTACACTTGGCGTAGAATCTATGTACACAAATATCGTCATCGAGGCAGGTCTTCGTTCTGTTACAAATGCTTTCGATCGGTATCCCGACACCCGTCTTCTGACTACTAAGATATTGAAACTGGAGGAACTCAGCTTGAAATGTAAGGATTTTTTAGTTCAATGACTAAATATACCAGCAAATTAAAGGTTTTGCTATGGGTAAAAGGTTTAGTCCCAATCTTGCTTCCATTTTTATGGCAAAGTTGAAACATGAAGCACATGTTGTGTATTAGATATTTGGACGACATATTTATACTCTAGTAGCATTTCAGAGATTTTGATCTCTTCATTGCCACTCTTAATCAACACGACATCAACATTAAACCTCATATCCACAAAACTTGAACATTTCTCTCTTCCGGATCATTCGGTTAAAGATCATTTTGAAATCAGGCCGATTGAAAAAACAGAAATTCTTCCCTCTGAACAAGAAACCAAACAGTCACTCTTAGAAAGAGGGGCTTATTGGATTCAAACTCTTCACACTTTGTATCCATTACGTTCATTAAATTTTCTAAAAAATTTTAAAAAATCTAATTGTTTTCCAATATGACTAACTAAGCACCCAGTTTGTTGGTCTCTTTTTACAGGATATTCTGTACCTATTCAAAGACCCATTATAGCATACAAGAGAATCAAAAATCTAAAGGACCTACTGGTTAAGGCGAAACTTACCTGTGTATCAGACAGGTCGTAACACTCAGTTTCTTTAACAGATATATTCATTGTTTCATCTTTATATCTCTGGAATACCAATTTATAGACTAATTTATTCTTGACCCATGCCGAATATCTTATCGGTTACATATTTAACAATACTTTATACACCAGATTAACAGTCATTAACTTCTCTCGAGATGTTTGTTAGTTACCCATAACACAACTCGAGATTGAGGTTTGTTTAGAAACTTTCTATGGGAGTTTATCTAGAACATAAGATAATTCAGCGATTTTAATTAATCTACATCCCTGTGTCAGTGGGATTACTGTGCCATCCCCAAGCCTGGCCCTTCCTCCTCCATCATCTCCAGCTTATTCCCGCCGCCGTCCTGGTCGTTTCTATTCCGATGCCCTAAGATCCCACCAAAAGCTCAAAAAAAGATTAAATCTAACAAGATCGAAAATAATGCTTTTTGGAAATTCTGACGTACCGATTCAGATAGAAATGTCCTTCCGACAGTAATCAATAAAAATTATATTATTAGAGGATTCCAATCTCTCCCTAATCAATTTCGAGCCTCACCGAGATATGAAAGTAGCATTCTACCCAGGTGCACATTTCAACTCTTTTCAGAAACTCAACTGGAAAACCTTATATTAAATGTTGGGATAAATAATTAGGATATTCCGAAGTCCATTCCATGCACATGTGCGAAATGTGATGACAGTTTGAGACAACTTTTCCTGAATCTCTTTTTATATTTTGTGGAGTCGCAGCCATCATCCAAAATTTCGGCCTTGACGGAACTTTACGCTGCAGCTGCCAATGTAAATAATTAAAATTATTTACAAAATTCCTAATTGCTTAGGTACAAATAATGTAAACCGTACAAAAGATCTTCTCTGAACGGCATTAAATAGGTCCCTCCTTGACCGTGGTCTCTCGTTTGTCCCATCCCCTAAGCAGTATTCGGGTAACGACTCTAAGATTCCGAAAACAGGTTATATTTTCGGTTATCAAGATACATTGGCTAGAGCAAATATGTACAGAACAGGCAGTTTTCAGAAAAAGCCATTTACGAAAAAAGAACTTGTTATGTGTCCCCCAGTGTCTGACCCCGAGATTAATACCAGTGTTGCTAAACTAAGAACAGATTTTGCACAAGTTGCCAACACTAAAAACCGTCTGATTTTACCTCGGAATCTATATATAAGCTGCGCCAAAATCTTGATATTGTTAATAAACCAACTGAAAAAGGGTCAGCTACGGTCAATTTTGATAGGCAAGATTACATAAATGAGGCAGTACGTCAGCTAAGTAATCCTGGCCATTATTAAAAGATAGATAACCCTACTTTGCCAGAAAACCGAAGGAACTTCAATCGTTAGAGACTTTTCTACATTCTCCCTTAAACTAACAAACCACAGGAGAAATGACCTCAACCGTCTATGACTCCAGGTAGATCTATAATATCAGATTGTTCCTCATAATCTTATTATGTCTCAGAACTTATTGAAGGTCCAACTCAAACCAATTGCAGGAAGGCATCGCAGTTTTACCAAAAAATAGAATTTATTAGAAATTCAGGTTGATGAAGACGTAGAATCTATGTACACAAACATCGACATGAGGCAGGCTTTGTTCTGTTAAAAATGCTTTTGATCGGTATCCCGACCCTCGTCGTCTCACTACTGAGATATTGAAAATGTTGGAACTCATCCCTGTGCCAGTGTGATTGTTTTTTTTTATTATATATATCTATTTCTAAAAAGCAATAACACTGGCACAGAGATGTCGATTAATCAAAATCGATGAATTTGGTCTAATTTAAGATATTCACCACCGAGATATCTATACCAGTACGGAGAGAATCGAAGTCTGTTCCGGCATGTTATATGCCCATGTCGGAACATCTTTCGACACTTTCCGTACCGGTAGATATCTCGGAAAGGATTGGAACCAATAATATTACACGAAAACGTGTAATGTTAACCGCTGGATATTTGGTGCGCATGCGTGGAAATCAACCAGAGTACTCCACGGATTTGTATTTTAAAAAAATATCAAACAAGCCCATTTCTCGGGTAAAATCACATTTAAACAAAACACTGTTCCGTTTTTATGTATGACATGTGGCAAATAATTCAAATTTCGTCCCCTGTAAGTATTTTAATAATGATGTAACTCCAATAACTTCTTCATATCAACACAAGAAAAGCCTTCAGACGTAAACAATAAGCACGTGGAAAACTCATATAATGAAAGTAAATCCATGCGAGTTACCGCCCGTGAAATGAACCGCTCTACATCAGAGATCAGTTACGGTACGGAAATGGCCCAGAGATGTTCAGACATGGTCTTGCGACGTCAAATAGCCACGTGACTTATCAATTCACACGTGCAATACGCATAACACACTAGCCGTTCAAATTATATTCGTCTGGGATTCGCGTTCAAGTCGCTGCCAACTCGCCGATACGAGCACAGAAAGAGCGAGTCGCAAAATTACACCCATGGTCATGTTCCCTAACTGTCTTTAAATTGTAATTGTCTATGGCTCGTAAAAAGAAACCTCAAAGGAAACGAAACAGAGTAGGCCCTATAGTTTTAGGGCTGTCTTGTTTTCTGGTCATCCGTGGGAGCCCCCCCTAGGAAATTTCACGGGGTACTTTTTTCAAGGTTTCCCTCCCAGTTTTCGTGAAGTGGGCAATCTGTTGTTCTTATAAGTGAAATAACCTTGAGAACGACGTTAAATTCCAATCAAACAAACAAGCCATAGAGAGGTTACAGCATGGTTGGCATTTTGCTTGTTCGTTTTGAGCTTATTTTATTTTATGTTAAACAGGATAAACATGGAAACAAAGAAGACGACGGTCGAACTGGAAACTTGCTTTACTTCGGGAAACTGTCTGAATTCGGATGATCGTGGTTTACCAGAGTGCAAGAAGAAAGATGAGGGCCCGAATATTTTGCATGATTCTTTAAGGCCGTTGCTGGTTTGTATGTCCATCTTCGGTCTATATTTTCCACCGGCTGGAAATGAGAAGAGCTATAGACAGTGTTCAGCGCTACGGATATATTGTGCTGCCATGATCGGGGTACTGATCAGTGGTATTGTTCGCTATACCTATGCCAATCACGGAGACATCGCTGAATTTGAACGGAAATGGGCGTACCACTGCTTGACATACCTCTACGAAGTGTCAAATATAGTTACAGCTTGTGTTATGTATGCTTCATGTTGTCGAAAAGATTGTCTTCAGTCTGTCTTCAGAAAGTGGCAAATTCTTGATCAGAGCGTTGTCTGCTCAACCACCGGC
>JAQQZZ010099647.1:0-16598 GCA_030265115.1 Mopalia vespertina | reverse complement strand
CCACAATAATGCTGGCCAATGATCTGTAATTGGGATTTAATCCTGTTGATCTAACATCGGATAAATAAATAAATAAATAAATAAATCATGCAAATAGACATAGGTGATATCTTCATGTCTAACGTACAGGACTTTTTAATAAAACGAATGGTTAGTATGTCCATTACCACTTTGGAGAAACTCTTGTATCACTCACATGGTGTCAATGAGTCTTCGTAGCAAGGCAAGGTAATCCCCACTGGTACTTATACAGTCAAATACCAGCAAACAACGCCAAAGTAGACGTTTGTTTAAAAACGCATTTTGATGGGGCTGTATGTGGTGACGATTTAATACATATGACTGCGTGAAAGGGTTTTATTTTCTTGGAAGATGATCAGTGGATGTATCTGATTGCCGATGGATTCCCAGGCAGAACAATTACAGCACTGCATTATAACAATTGTACACTGTACAGAGCAATTCGATTGTTATGAGCGATATTTCTTTATACCACATGATTTTGGCGCCGAGGTTATTGCAGAAACTAATGAAAGGCGAATAGTTGAATTGTTTGTTTGATTGTTTATAGACGGGCCGGGTCTTCGGACATGTTGCTGAAAATGGATGCTCCTGCCACACGCTACTCATATGCTAAGCACCATTCTGCTCGGAAGAATAATCGCCAGTAAAAACATGCGTTCAGTATATCGCAGAACTGAAAATTGTTATCTTCAGTCAATATGGATGGCATAACAATAGACTCTGAACTTCTCAAACTGGATGAAATGTCTCATTCTTGAACCATCAGTCAACCAAAGTCAATATCAGCGTTTCAATCTTCTTTTGGAATCACCTCAACTTTTCTTCACATTTCCAATATATTTTTCAAACTCTGACTGGTAAAAAATCTCTTTTACTTTAAACATGTCATTTAATAATGGTTAAGATCATTTTTTTTCCTTACTTGTAAATGTGTTAAACTAATAAATTCCATTACTGGTAATTTACGTGCTGTGCCGTAATAAAAGTCACCGTATGGACAAAATGATGTAATTAAGACAAATCTTGTATCGCCTCGTGTTGAACAATTCTAAAGAAATTACTATGTTAAAGCCAATGTTTTAGTCAACATTTGAATGTGTAATATTTTATTTTATAAATCTTTGCTCTGGTTAGTTAATACAGTTTAATATTTCTTTTAGTTTTTTAGTTGATTAGGTAATCAAGAAACAAGACTTTGGAAACATTGTTGAAAAAGAACATTGTTTAATAAATAATAGCTCATGGCAGTTGTATTACATCATCCGTTGAGATAATCATCCACCAACGTAACAAAAATTTATTGGCGTGAACAATCTGACCAAAAAGCGACTACAAAATATCTCGATAAATAAAGTGATCTTCAATTGGTTTAAGGAAAAATTATGACACCCAGCTATGTTTATTACATAAGAGCTGCATCGGAAGCGTCAAACGTAATCCGGTACTCAGTTAATGCATCTAGATATTCGTCAGGCATGGCCACTGTAAATTGAATTCTAAGTTAAAATGCAGCTGTTTTAAAGGCTAACATTATAGCGGTTCCGCACAAAGAAATGTGTCCAATTAGGTTTAAAAGGATATCCGATAACGGCTTTGTAAAATTTAACTAACTTATGGACGTTTCCTGTGATACTGAGAGAACGATGCAGAATTTTAGATTTTAAAGACCGGACATACGAGGTGGCTTGACGGAGTGAATTGTTTCCACGGACGAATATGAGCCAAATTGGCTGTGGAATACCGTTGAAAGAGATTTGGACACATTTCGTGAGTTTTCTTCGACGGGCGAAAACTTCTTTAGTGCCATGGTTATATTAAACACTCCGCTTTTATAGTCAGTTTGGCGAAGTTTAACTGAAAAATTTAGCGATATTTTGTTTCTATATTAAGACTTTCGATTTGAGGTAGAACCAAACAATACCCATTGCTGATTAATCTGAATTTTGGGGAGATGAAAAAAGTGACCGATTGAACTTTAAAAATGTGGGCGATAAGGTTTTCTGTCAACTAAATTCAAACAATTCTGCAATAGCTGATGGAAAGTGTTATTTATTTCAACTGATTAAAACTTAACAGAAATTGGTAGTTTATGTTTCAATATTTTTTTCTACATGTAAGCAAATGCGAGTTTAAATATACTGGCAGCGCGACCAAGAGTAAAGTCTGTTTGGTTGTTTATTTTGCTTAATTGCTTTATTTATTTATTCATTGATTTATTTTGCTTTCATAATCTCATTAATGTGCTACACTTGTCAGCATCTGTTTGCGTACCCTCATATCGTAACATTATGAAGACAGGGTTTTGTTAGCTCAAAGACAGATTATTTTATCTTCGGCATCTCAGCAGCAGATAATACCTATGCCCATCGGGAATTGTGAGATGGCGTCTGATTTTGGTTTCAGCTATCATTATTGAACACAAACTTTAATACAATTAAGGAAGCTGTCTAACGATTTAATAAGTTTGCCTCCTGTTTAGGTTAAACATGTAATAATACTAATAATAACAATAATACTAAATCCACATAAGAGAAACATGGAATTATTAAAAAATAATCTATTTATCAAAACTAAACTTTTATATATACAGCATTCTTTGTTCAAACTAGACACATTCTTAAGAATTTAACAGTTTCAACAGGAAGGTATTCTGTCACTACAATCATATCGATAGTGAAAAAAAAATACTTGAATGAAATGCTATACATTATGTTGATATATATTTAGATCGGTTTAAGTATAACAACTCCAAAATGACAAAAGTAAATACTACAAGAATCAGCTTTGAACATAGCCTCTTTCACTTCGTCGGCACAAGCCTGGATTCAAATAAAAGTACGTTGGCTTTCACACATAGTTTTCTTAACTAAACTTCAATATTAATATTATCTTACACACAATTGGCAATAGCATGCCAAATGAGGTAGGCGCCACACAAATATAAATAGAAAGACAGATGTAAACGGGTCGTCTCCTCAGCATCGGATTAACACGCATACGCTTTCTTAACGTTATCTGTAAATATCATACTCAAACCGGCAAAAGACTCGGAAATCTGTTATAATGTTTTGGTAAATTGTAACAGACGGACAAATTAAACACATGTCATCGGTATATATTTTATGCCAAATGAGTAACCCAGTCTTAAAAACACCATGTAAGCTTTGGACAATGCTACATCAAGATCGTGCAAGTAAATTGCAAAAGAGACGGTCAAACCACATTCGTTACATATAGGTAATCTGACATTTGCGAGCCCTATTTTACGCACAACTGCGGAACACTGCGCTAAAAATATACACAATCTCTTTACAATGCATAGCGGGAGTTTACGATCAATCAGTTTATTCAGCTATTCCCAATTATCGACTCCGTCAAATGCTTTAAATCTGTCACAAAAAACAGAGCTGCCATGGTTGTGATAAAACTGAACAACCTCTTTAAAAGCATATATACATTGATCAGAAGATTGGCTTTGCTCGAAGCTGAACTGTCAATCGGTTGTTTGCAGAAGTTTTTTGCAGATTTTTTTCTGTATAAACAATAAACATTTGTTCAGATGCTATTAGACTATATATGCTAGATTGAGAGATGTATCCGTATCTTTTACTATGGGTGTAAAAAAAAACCATGACAGCTGTTCGTGAGATATGAATAGCGGAAATTAGCAGTAATAAACATTGATAAATAAGATGCAGATAAGAATTTCTCATGTATTGATTGGCTGTAATATTTCTGCTCTCGAGTAGGGGTATCGCGGTAAGACTTGACATTATGCAGAGTACTATAACATCACTCCCTTTAACAAATTAACTCAATGTTAGCTACGCTCCAGGAATCCTCTTAATCTTTAACATGAAGCGAACGCTACCATACTTCTGTACTTAATCTACCAAAATATACAGATTGTATGATCACACCTTGATTTAGACCGGTTTGTATTTTCCTTGAACACTTGTTGGTTAGCTCGACCTATAAAACGACACCTAACGTCCATTTTCAAGTCAGAATCAATCCTTTCTTAGCATTATGCCCTACTCAATTATGATCAATTTAAAATGTCTTAGCGATTTGAGACAAGACAGCGGCACTTGCCTGGCTCTCTCCCAGAAGGGAACCGCTCTTCGGTGAGTATTCAACGAATATAGAACATAGTCATTATTGTAACCTTCAGTCCATTGTATTAAAGGCGGAAGTATTTAGACGTTTTACTTTTATATTAATGAGTAAATAGTATTATAATTAGTCTAAGATACTCTCCAATGTTTCATTTAATGTACCACACAGATCGACTGTAAGATGCCCTGATACAAGCTCTCAAAGGTTCTTAAGTCTTAAGGTGTGTGAATGCCTTCAATGATCTGCAGTCCCCTTTGCCGAACCTTGACGTACGTAATATGCCTCAAATGTCCACAAGCAATAATAAAATCTTATTTTCATCTGACACAAACATGTTTCCAAGCCGTTGAGGTGTTGTTCTTGTTTTGAAAATTTAATAAATTGAGAAAAATCGATTTTACAAATTGAAAGGTATGAGGCATTTTATTTGTCAGAAACTTGATTACGTAGGCGTATTGGAAAAAAGTCATTGCGCAATTCCCATATGGCTACGTCACATTTTCAATTTTAAACACTAGCGCCCTTCGCTGGAAGATCTTAATTTTAGTGAAATCTATTAACTGAAACATAATTGTGTGTTATAATTTAACTTAATGAGCTTTATTAAATATCACAAAGTACCACAACAAACTTAACGTGTTTCCCGTTTTAGGAAATAGTTACATGTCAAGGAGGAAGCGCGCTTTATTCCTGTCAATAATATCTTGATTATATTTATGCATGCCTATATGTATTCAATAACATTATATATATGTGAAATTGTGTCCGAGTGTGTGTTTATATAATAATTTCGGAAGTTCTCGTGGTTATCCCGGAAATACAGAGATAAATAAGTAAATGCTCTAACTCATCCAGACAATTTTGTAAATGTATCTTTGTTTGTTTCCAGAGGCACTTTTGCAGTTACAGTGGCGGCTACTTTAGACCTTTACTACTGAGACTAGACAAGGAAATTTCCTATACCCAACATATTTCACACTTACTATAAAAAAAACAAGCAATGCTTTGATTTATCAATTTCTCCTATATCTTTGTAAATTTTAAAATAAAGAAATATCAGGGTAACGTTAGTTTCACTCCGCTCAAGTGACACATTCAGATGCTTCTTTAGTATCAAAGACGAGTTAGCTGCATCGAGCGCAATGCCTTACCAAACACATTTTTATTTTTATTGATATTCAGACAATTTATTTAACATTAATCAAAGCTGGACATTTATTCTCTTACAGTTGCTATAGTATGGATATTTCGCCTGCTGTCAAGGACATGTTTGATTGCCGTGTCCTTTGCCAGATCTTTCGGTTATGAATTTTGGTTGCGGTTCTCATACATATCTGAAACGTCTGTATCAACCTACAACAAAACCGGTTCCTTTGGAGACAACACGGCTGCAATATTTAAAGGAGTGTTTGTACTGGGGATATATGGAATATAGCTTCATCATTGAAGTGCGTTTCAACGTCCATTCTGATATGATTTCCGAGTTTATGTTTTATCACAAGGTATCCAGTACAAGCACCTGTTTGATACATTTCGTCTTAATTTTTAGTTTCAGAACATTTCAGATCGTATCTACTTGTACTTAAGTTGCAGTCTTCCACGCGGAATGTAGCTATTTACCTATGAAGATAGGTTATGTTCCCTACAGGTTATCGTGTTCCACAAAATGTTAGCTCAGAACGAGTTTACGTCCATTAAGTGCTTTGGTCAAAATGACAATATGGTACGTGTTGTTAAATTTGTTCTGTTAACTACGAATTAAATTAACCAGCTAAGTAACTGTGGCAAGTTGTACTTCTTATTTACGATCATAAAGGTAGTCACTTTCAGCTTCTTCAATACGTAAACATTTGGTATACCAATATGCAGAGGTCGACAGGAATATTATTCAGTATCGATTGTTGAATTTATTGTGGCCCAATAGCACAAACACCAGCCTTAAAAAACGACCAGGTATCAAGATAATTTTTTTTAACTCATTCACTGATACGGCTTATGATTTTAGTAATTGTACCTAAACAGTGAATTGTCACGAGTTGACAAATCATGAAGTTCCATTCTCAAAAATGCAATACTTATTTTGTTAGGTCCTATAGTCTACCGAATATAATCTTGCCAATGTTTGGGACACTTTTCTCAATAATACATTAAGCGAGAGAGGCTAACATTCTGACCTTTATTTAAGGGTCGGCCTTAGCTTGCATAGAACGCTGTCACGTGGCGGTTTCGGCTTCTGGTCAGAACACATTTCTTGTCCATAACCAGTAATGTTGACATTTGGTGTCATAACTTTGTCTCAGACTAATCTTAATTTAGCTTTCTTGACTTCACGGTCGTTTGTTTGGCACTTTTGATTGATGATTTTTTAGAAACTGACCAAAATAGCTGAGAGGTGTCATCTGAGGTCAACTGCAGAATGTAAACACAGCCGAATAATGCTTCAGTCACATGTATCAGTTAACCTCGCTACGCTAAAATAATACGTTTATCATTTATCATAAACTGCCAATACCACAAAATCAAGTAATAACCAATCGAAAAAATTCAGAAACAAATAAATTGTCAGACGAATCCTTAAATAAAAGTATGACGATTTCACGTAATGGTATGAAAGATAACTTAAATGGGGACAAAAAAAATATCACTTTACACTTTCCGGCGTACAACATTACTTTTGTGACACGGTGTCTACACAAATTATACAACGTCACGTTTTTTTTTTTTATGCCACTTGACGTAATGTCGGTCAGTCATAACAAAATGATTTTGCGTAAGGTTTAGAATACTATTAATTCATCTCTTAGAGGGAACGGTAATATGAAAGGAATAAATAAGGCGAATCGACCGAAAGGTCTATTGCGTCCTCTAAATAAATCTAGTTATGTCTGGAGCGTATCAGCGACTTATTTCAGCCTAGTTGCAGGACATTAATTGTAGTGTTCCCTATTGGCGATTTTATCATTCTCCCTAATATCTTCTGTACAATGCATAAATAAAGACTATTTAGAAAATGAGGCCTGTACCGCACCAAAGTTTTATTATGGTGCACCATCGGCTTTATTATCATTTATTCTAGATAAAACACCACGTGACGTTAAAGATAACACGTCGGCTGACTGCCTGTGCATAACAGGTAACACGAGAATGTTCACGAAAAGCCAATCAAGCGGTGAAGTGTTTGACCCACTTCCAACGTTGAGCCGAAACCGATAGGAGTAGATCACGGTTTATTTTCAATTTTCTTTTGTATCCCACATTCGATGCTCGTGTTCATTTCTAGTGATTTACAGTGTAATAACTAGACTGATGTACAGATAAAGTCTTTGATAATGCCCACAACGGATCATAAAAAAGACAATTGTCTCGCACACAGTAATTAAAAAGTCACATGATAAAAGAATATGATGCAGTAAACAGCTTTATGGGTTTCGGCTGGGTAATCGACCAAGAATAATAGAGTGCTTTTGCGCCATCAAAATATAATATGGTGAGCGTATTGCATGTTCATAGAGGCATCGTATCCTATTGACAGACAGCTCCATAATCATCTGGATTGTATGGATGTCCTTAGCGTCGGAACGACCTGTGGTCATGTAGCCGCTTTGATAATACCACCACCAATGTAATTTCATTTCACAGAAGACTTGTCTTAACAAAATGTAAACTAAAGGCACAAATGTATGGATAAAAACTTCTTAATCTATTACAGGCTGATTTAAATCTCAATGCTGAGATAGTTATCAAATGTGAAAGTACCAGTTACAAGTTTTTTTTCTCTGTTTGAGTGGGGATTTACATGGCATTTAAGGTTGTATGGCTCACAGGAACTGAGAGCGAAATGGATGAATTAAAGTACCCATAACATCACTGCCAGACAATCGGGAGACGGAAAACAATGACGTCAAAACTGGATCGGTTTTATTTTGTCCCTAATTTCAGTGGGGACGATAGCGAAAGTAAGCTCCCTCCAACCTCCAACATATTAAGTAATGCATATTTGTATTAAAGCATAGTGGACCGGCAAACATAGATCAACAATAGCTGGATAGGTCTTAGTGTTTATAGTTTGTTTGTTTTATTAGTGCATGTCATCCAATACTAATAGACTTAAACGCGTTACGATTGTTAGTTAAACTAAGAATAATTAAGGTGATTTGACAAGTTCCATCAGCCTGTCAAGGTGCTGCACAACCGTCAGCCTCCAATATGGTTACGTTTGAACTACCGGTACTGTCCACGCCTGTCGCGTTAAAGGGATGCTATCTAGATATCCAGACAACAAATGCAAAGAAAATAAGAGGCAGATTATTATAATGTAAAATATAAAGGTTATGTTGTTCTGATGTCCTCTGCTTCATTTTTTCTTTTGTCAAACATCTATCAACTATATTGAACTTCTTCTGTTTCCGGAAAAATTGTTTATCTCTGGGCGGCACGGGGGCCAATAGATACAAATATATTTTCTCTTTCGCGAAACAATTATCAACCATGTTAAAGCTTTATCTATTTGCGGAAGAATTATTCATCTCAAATTCCCATTGCGTTTTGTCTTTGATCCAACATGGAGTAACCGTGTTACACTTTTTTCAGTTTTCGTAAGAACTGTTCATCTCAGGCACTGCAGTGCTGCACGGGGCAAATGTATCCCATCTCGTTTTGTTGCAACTCTCTTGATGCGAATTTAACCGAACGCGTTAGAAAAATAGCGCTACTTTGGGTATCCGATTGAAAACAAGATAAAGCTTATACAAATTGAAGAAACAAATTGCCAATAAATTGAAAAGTGACGAATAAATAAAATGAGATCCACAAAAATAATGGATCAGTTTATAAATATTTATTATGAGCTAATATGTCAATTAAGACACCAGTTTAATCAGTTCATACGGCATAACCGCTTCACCCCGGACATTGATCGAGAAAATAAAAAAAATAAGAGCGCTTCGATTAAATGGGCCATTCAATTTTCAAATAACTTTCCTTTTTGTCAAAAGATTTTTCAGCACATTGCAAATTCGAACGTCTGATAGCATAAAATATATTTTTTCTGTTTATATTTCGATTGGATCGGTGTGGAAAGTCACACAAAAAAATAAAATAAAAAAACAATTAATATTGCCCTCAGTTTTCTTCTTAAATATCAATTCGTGATTTGAATTGAAAGTATGGGGAAATATAATAAGAACAGTCTGTCGTTGTTTACACCTGCACATTTCCTGTCACTTTTTGCTGGTAGATGTGTGTAACATTCTCCACGCTTTGTTTGCTGTGTCCAAAACTTTTGGTTCCTCAGTAGGATAAGAAATATTTAATAAATCTGAGACAATTTTGGCCCGAACCAACTGTAACCCGGCTTTTTGTCTTACGATTTGATTTGTTCAGGAATTTAATATCATCATCGAGCAACGTTTACATTCGTCAAGCGCGCACGAAGATTACTGACTTAAATTTATCTTATGAAATAAAAACAAATTTGCGGAAATCAGCTTTTTGCGTTCAGATAACATTTCCGGGGATGTTTTGCAAAGCGAATATCAGCTGTTGTATTACCCAATTATTTTCATGATTATTAACAAAACTCAGGTTAATAATTAATGTTTGGGTTGTTGAGGGAGGCTTGTCATTTCTGCAACCATTTTAAACATAAATGTATACAAAGAAAATCGCCAGGAAAGCTATTTGTAAATTTAGGCAGTTCCAAAAGTTTAATCAAATAGTTGAAAGTAAATGGTTCGTACCACTGTGTGTGTATGTGTTGCTTGTAGGTTATCTGGAGACCCCGTTCCATTTGACAGATGAATCATCTGAATTTA
Source organism: Mopalia vespertina (assembly GCA_030265115.1). Taxonomy (NCBI): domain Eukaryota; kingdom Metazoa; phylum Mollusca; class Polyplacophora; order Chitonida; family Mopaliidae; genus Mopalia; species Mopalia vespertina. The sequence goes on along the minus strand of JAQQZZ010099647.1, from coordinate 6,642 downwards.
GTGCCCATTAACATTGCAACTTGACTGCTGTCTGGAATGTGATTGTTTCTTTCGAGCGGATATGATGGGCTTCTGTCTCTTAAAATTAAGGACTTACACGTAGCAGCCCTTTTTGACATATTGATTAGGAATCATGAGGAGACAGATAAATCTCTGTCGTCACATTAAACCTAGAAAATCATCAATGATTGATTTTCAGATTATGGGATTGGGACCGTAATTTAATAATGGCATAGCAGTTATTGGGCTCCAACATGAAGTATAAAGTTAATGGAATCTACCGATCTTAAATAAACAATGGAGTATTCAGGGGTGAAATTGCTCTTCAGTGCATTACAAATGTCCACCTTGATTAATAACAATTTGTAAATGCACCTCAAAGCTGCGTATTTGACAAGGTATGTACGACGAGATCAAGGGATAACACTTTGTTTAATATGTAGCGTCTCCGTAGTCATTTAGTCAGGGCTTATTCCAACCCTTTCAAGGACACTGAAGAACAATATATAAGACTCACAATTGTGAACATTGTTGTGTATATTTGAGAAAAATAAAATAACAGGAATCATACCAGTCACAAAAACTGATAACATTGATGCATATGTGTGTTTAGATCAAGATTATATTTTCCACAAAAAACTATAGTTTCCCTTTTCCTTTCATAATAAATAGCTTGTGTTAATTCCGCACGTAAAGGTCAATAATTTCCCACAGGCTTCAGTAAGAAACTTCTTGAGTGCTATGATGCACCGCTTTCCCGTTACAATATAGGTTTATGGATTCTAGCGACTCACGAAGTGCGGAAGCCTGGTCTGACATGTGTCGAATGCTTATTATAAATCAATGCAACATCGTGAGCGAAATTTGATTTAATGTTACACATGTGACTCTGCTGTCGTTTCAATGTCCATATTTCTTTTTTCCAAAATGTAAATAACCGATAATTTAATTCCATCTATGGCGCAACATCAAAATTGAGTTTATAGTGTGACACTTTGTTAAATCCAATTGTTGCATTGGTCATGGCAAATTATTGTCTTGGTTTATGTGCTTTGATCGTCGTTGTTTATGCAGTTTTGCCGTGGTTGATGCACAGGCTGAACCAGATAAATACATATTTAGAGTACTATCGTTCTAGGATGAGGTCAGCAGAGAACAAGATTACTAGAAAATTCGTATTTGACATCACAAATATGGATGTTCAACTTGGTTGTGTAGTCGTGGGAGAGCGTAATGAAATCTGTTCAGTCCATTTGTATATATTCTGTGCGAATTACTTATTTAAACAGAACTCATAATCGAATGTGTGTACTGTAATGGTTGTTGTAAACGTCAGTACTGAAATACATCTCTTATTGTTTTCCATCCAGCGCAAGCTAAATGTCCGTAACGGCCCTTTGCAATCTAATGGTTTAATCTGGGGGTTTTTTGTGGCTAAATTTTAGTTATGGTTGTAAAACAACCATCTTATAATAACACAACATCCTGGTATAACTACTACTAATAATAATGGTTTCTTCCCGAACAAAATGAGAGGCCATTAGCCTGAATACATATATAGGCATACGTACATCAGGACATTAGTACCAATGTATTATTCAAACACATCAGGTTACAAATCTCACCTTCGTTTCTTTATATTAGGGGCTTAGAAACATAATGTTGACATGTTCATGAATGTTACTGGGCTTTGTTGTAATTGGTTGCCTTGATGTGATTACGTCTAAATAGCGAACCTGTGTTGCTGTGGTTTTGGTACTTTCGGCAACCATATTTTGCCTCTGTGTACCAATCAAGTCAATCTCGGGTGAATCTCTTTGTTGCGATATCATCACTGGAATGGAATTTTTACTGATAGAACATGCACCCAAAACGTGCATTTTGATCGTCAGAAACCTACCCACCTACCCAGTTTTCAAGCACTTAGATAAACAAAGGAATTGCATATGGATTGAGAATATGCCCATTTAGTTTACGGAGTACTTGATGATCGAGACTCAAAACAGCTGGAAACTTTACATTCACAATAGCAATCCAGACGAGTTGGTTGTCAGCGAGAAGTTTTACAACTTTTTAATGCTTCCATACTTAAACTTCATCTTACATGCGTTTCTGTATAGAATGTAAACTTTACAGACCGTGCATGTTGTTCAATTCCAAGTCAAACAGTGGGGGCAAAAAGATGACAAAAATCGGTGTAACGGTTAAAGTCAACTCCGTCTAGAAGCCATATGTAATAACACAGACAAACACGAACATTACGTTTGGACATAGTAAACAGAATACCACAAATGTTATTACGGTCGATAAAGAACATATTTGCAGGTGTAAAAAGTGACCGTATGTGACGATATTTTATCGGATCTTCTCTTATTTCAATTCAAGTCACGACAATATATTTAAAACAACAAACTAGCAGTTGTTATAAAATATAAATTAAATTCGTTACTATCAAAGACATGTCCCTAACATACCCTCAATTGTAACAGTTGAGAGCCTATGATAGTATTTGACCAAATTATTTGGTCTATTAAACTATAGTTGTTGTTTTACGGATACGTTGTGTTGACTTTTACACGAAATAAATAGGTAGCCTGTACACCCTTCTTTGGTCTCTGTAGAAAAAACGACGCGTAAACACAGGAATTTAAAACTTCAAATTTAATTTCGTTGCTATATCGATCATATAAAAAGAAATACCATTATATCGCTCTGGAGCACAAATCACACTTGAAGTGTGCCACGTTAGCTAGCTTTCGTGCCTTGGGATTAACAATAAATCCTGCTCTCCGCCTTGATCGTGTTATTGCACAGCTATAACTGTCAATGTCTCTTACGTCAACTATACATCACACCAGCCAATGTGATAACCGAGTCAGTTCTGTCGAACATAATTCACCTTTTCACCACGCAAAGACGGATTGGACCAGCTTATATAATTGACTTTAAAGCAATCGGTTTCCATAACCTTCCAAGTTCTTATTATTGTTCAACAAAATGTTAGTGTTATGTATGAAATAAAACAGAAGTATAGTGTTGCTGTTAAACGGAGTTCAACATCAATTAGTTTTTATCTTCAATAAGTTCGCGAAACCAGAGTAAACATCATGATATTCTTAAAGACCCCGACGTAGGTTGCATTAACTAAATTAAAAACAGGAAATCCTGAGATACTCCAGGTTAACATTTACTTTAACGAATTTTCGGCACTCATGCGGAGGCCTTTTTCAAGTGAATGTAAACACAAGATTTAAAACAAATTTATACAACGAGGGCCGGAATCTCGTAAATTATACTAAAAGTTAATGTTTACGTGGAGTATCTCAGGAGATCGTGTTATAAGTGAAATCATGTAAATATTTCTCTCCTCAAATAGTGTTCAGTTTTGGTTCAAATGTACAATTAAGGGGTTGTCCCAATATTCTCTGTTGCTATTTCACCATAAATTGCCGTCAACCATATGCATTTCGTACGAAATTATCCGTACCAATGCACTTATACACACATCTTCATATTGCAGGGGTCAGAATGCATATAACTAGGGAAGGAAAAGAGGCTAAATGCAACGATCTTCTTTTACGCCTTGCCTCGGGGAAGATGTTATACACATAGCTGAACATGAGACTGGAATCACAAATCTACTATACTTCCAGGAGCAGAGGCACATGGCACTGTTGAGAAGCTCATTGATGACTTGATTATATTTTTATAAGTCCCCTATTTGCCTCTCAAACTAACTCACTGGCTCAAATTGGAATCAAAACCTGCAGGAACCAGTCTTGTTAGACATTGGCCCTACATTAACGGAATAAAATCCCCCTGGGTTAATTTAGCTGAACGAAAAGCAGGTGTGGAATGATTACCTATGGTTCCGGAGATGGTAAGCTCGTTGGTCGTAATTTAATCCTACAGGAAGTCGCAGACGGCAGCAGTGTTGACAGGGAGCTTAAAATATAATTAAACAGTGACCATTACAGTGACATCAAGAGGCGATTTATTAAAACAAAATAATCACGAGGTAAAACACCTATAATTCAATCAAACAGTGAATTTCCTCCTAAATAATCTGATAACAATGGTCTGTTTCTACAATACCGAATGGGAGTTTTCTGTTTTTATCAGGCAAATCCTCTGTAACATGTTGATACTTGGCAACTGAAAGTGTTACACAAAAGGTTCACTGTAACAATTGCTACACACTGGGTTAATGGGATTGCACTTCACATGTGTAATATGTAATGTGTGCGTGCGTGTAAAGGCGAAGTAAAACCTTAAATAAAATAACGTTGGAAACAATTCTGTGTTAAACAATTCACAGGAACGATTCAACCGCCCCATTCTGTCCAGAAGAGTGGAATTTGAATGCTTGTGTTTGTTCCTAGCTGATTAGATCAGTACTTTTCAGGACGGAAGGCCGAACTTATGATTAAAACATTTCCTTACGAAACGTTTTCACAGATTACGAGAAAATAATGTTATTGAACGAACAATCAATCAGACCATAGATATGGATTCATTTTCCCATCCACCTTGATTGTGTCATTGTACAGCCATAACTGTCAGTGGCCGTCAACAGAAACTATGAATCACACATCCAATCATCATTCTTGTTTTACCGAACAGCATTATTATTGTCCTCTTCTAAGCTAGACTGACACACCAAGACGTGAGTGTGGATACGTTAAATGTACATTTGATGTTAATCCGGGTCTTTCTGTGTTAACGGGAACTGGGGATGAACAAGAACGTAAGTTAATCCTTACGTAGCTATCTTCCAGTGCCAAAGGGTACTGGGGATTTAAAATCTCGGCTCATCATTAAGATGCTATATCGTGTCAAAGAGGACGGTTGGTGACAGACTCCTCTTGCCCTGTTGCTCTCAGAGCTAAGGAGCAACATGAAGCTGATATGTTTGTGGTGCCGTTGTATGGTGTTTTGTTATTGCCAAGTGTTGCCTTTGTTGTCAGTGGTGTCCGGGTTGGTTTCTCGCATATATTGGGATGACTTGCTGTTATATGAGTGAATTAACGTTTAGTGCGGGGTTAAACCCTATCAGTCAAACAATCTTGTATCAAAAAACGACTAAGTATTTTAATGCTTTACGTTTGTTCCAACGATTACTGGTGATTTCAGCCAGAGAGAATAAGAATGTATGATACAAACTCGGATAATCCATCCATTAATGTTAAAAAAGTTAAATTGTTGACCAATAAAAGATCACATGAAACTTTATTTTGGGCGAAAGCAGACTTTGTTATACAGATTTTTTTTATAATTCTATAAGAAATAATAAAGCTACTGAAATGCATGTACATTATACGTAGTGGTGTCATCGTTTTAAAAGCAGACAATACATCAACGTACAACTTCGCACAATTTATTATAAATATACACTTAACTCCGACAAAACGACATGGGTAAAATTACCAGTTTACATCTACACAGAGCTACTCCTGTATTAAGTAGGAATACGTTGGATATCTATGTTTAATATCATTCTGGCTTGTGATTGGGGAGATGTTCCAGTCTGCTGCTGTATCAGAGGCTAATTTCCTTTGATTTTATTCGCTTTAAGAAGTAGAACCACGCGTTTGAACAACAATAGCCCGTAGTACGTATTTCTGGGTTAACTTCAGGCGAATTGCTTTGTAGTCCGGTATATTATTCTAAACCATATCAGGCTACTACATCGTTCGACATGAGAAGCTTAGAGACACAAGCCCAACAGACGATGGTAAACAAGAAAACGATTTGATTGAAAAAATAGGAGGATAATTGCTACTGACGTGTGAATCTTCTCTCTTAAATAAGGGGTGAATAAGAATTGACTTATTAAAATCAAGATTTAACATTGGTGAGATAATAACGTGGGAATCAAAAACTGATATTGCGTGGTCGTATCGCGTTTTTTTTTTTGTTTTTTTTTTTGTTTTTTTTGTACTGTTAAAAGTCATCTAAGGACGTTTTTGGAATTGATACATAAACTACATTGTTCCATCTAATTCATTAATCAGAAGGTTGATACCATCGGTAAGGCGATAATTAAAAGCCTATCTTCAGATTATTCGCTTTTGAGATCCACAGATATACGGCTTTTTGGGTTATAAATGTAAGTAAAGAATGAGTGGTTATCCAGAAAGCAATAAAGCGATTGTCGGAACTCAGTAATGTGACTGGATGCGTACTTTGTTTTCTGTTCAACGTCATTCAATCTGCTTACTAATGTGCCCTATCAAAAGTAATATAAACTCTATATAAAGCCTTTGGAAAATGACAGTTGGTTTAATAAGCAAATAAATCTAAATCACTGTCAAATACATAGGGTACGATTATATAGCTATCGGTTTTATTATTAAATTTGAAGAGGTTTATGATTGACCAAAAGCAGTTCAATATCAATGGGGGTCAGATAATTACACTGCCAAAGCATTCGTTTCTTTCTTTGTGCCGTGGGTATGCTATAAAACTGCCAAACCTTATAAATATCACATATTTAATCTAAGTTAATATTTAGCAGCGACTCGCCCTAAACGATATTGACCTTAGTCAAAAGAGATTAACTCACCATGTTCCCGTTATAATGTCTCTCGAGATGTTCTTTTCAATCGCTTATTGTGTGTTGGTATATCGAGGCCTATTATA
>JAQQZZ010099636.1:0-16598 GCA_030265115.1 Mopalia vespertina | reverse complement strand
TATATGACAGCGGTGTACTCCAACAATAATTGACACTAGCACAACCAAGATGTGAAGCGTTTTCATAATGTTGGAAAGTTAATTTTCCCCCATGATTGTACGTGTTTAAAATCAGGGGAAAGAAGATAAGAAACCCTTGTTATAACCACCCCCATGATTGTACGTGTTTAAAATCAGGGAAAAGAAGATAAGAAACCCTCGTAATAACCACACCCATGATTGTATGTGTTTTAAATCAGGGGAAAGATTGATTGATTGATTGATATGCCATGCTTAAGGGTATTTCACTTATATGACAGCGGTGTACTCCAACAATAATTGACACTAGCACAACCAAGATGTGAAGCGTTTTCATAATGTTGGAAAGTTAATTTTCCCCCATGATTGTACGTGTTTAAAATCAGGAGAAAGAAGAAAAGAAATACATGTACTGAAATTCCATACCACTATATATCCGTAATAATGTTTTATATATGTTATAGGCCATTAAATGAAGGAATAATAATGGTGACTTACGGAGAATTACTGGATAGGATCATCTCCATTTGTTTGCCCTCGTGGTTTTCTAGCATAGCCATGAGAAAGAGGTTTTTACAGCTGCTGGGGACTCCGTATGGTAATAGAGGGCAATTATCAGCGTTCGCTATCACCTCACAGTGAACGGAGTTACGCTTTGTGAAGTCAATCACAGAAAACTGATTTTCTCTACAAAATAAACAAGTTTAATATTCAAAACTCTCAAATCATGTCACTAGACAGTACTGGTGTATTCCAACAATAATTACCATTAGCCCAACCAAGATGTGAAGCGTTTCCATAATGTTGGAAAGTTAACTTTCCTCCAATGTTAAGTAAAGACAGTATTGCTATTCTTTATGGTGGTATCTAGTTTTTTTTAACATTTAAAGTCATCACCATTCTAATAATAAAGAGAACCAGAATATTTAACTGACAAACATAATTCTTACCCTTTTCTCTTAGTGACAAGCAAAAGATCATTGAACAAAAACATGTAGATTGGCTGTTTGCTGGGACGGTTTTTACCAAAAGGTAGTTTACTATTCGAGTCAGTAATAATACGAGTTAGCTCCCCTTCCTTTACCAAGTGCCTTGATGATGAAACAATAGGAACTTTCTGAAAAACAGTAATAAAACAAATTCAAAACAAAACATTTAATTTTAACCTCAGATTTCAGTATTAAATTTAACATAATTCTTTGGTGAACATTAACTGAAAATTTCAAAATTCTAGGAACATAAAGTCTAGCAGCCATAGCACATGCTTAATGTGGGTTTAAATACATGTATCCTCACACTCTTATGCAGGACAATTTGTTGTTAAAATCTGTTGATCAGGATGTATAAGCTTAGTTAAAATTCCCACTTGTTTGCCATTGTAAACTCACTTTGATTTTAAAATCCAGCTGTTTCTCAATGTTAAACAACTGTTCTGTCTGCTCCAGTACTTTAGCACCTTCATTACATTTCTTTACCAACTACAAAACAAAATAGTATTATTAGAATCTCTTCTATGTATTTATTGATTTATCTTTGAAATAATAATGAGAGAGACAAATAATAAGTTGTTTGTTTGTCTGATGATTGAGACATTGAAACAATAATGAGAGAGACAAATAATAAGTTGTTTGTTTATCTGATGATGGAGACAGGAAGCTGTGTGTCTCTTAGCTCTGATAGCACCAGGGAGACAGGATGCTGTGTGTCTCTTAGTTCTGATAGCACCAGGGAGACAGGAAGCTGTGTGTCTCTTAGCTCTGATAGCACCGGGGAGACGGGAAGCTGTGTGTCTCTTAGCTCTAATAGAGCCAGGAAGCTGTGTGTATCTTAGCTCTGATAGAGACAGGGAGCTGTGTGTCTCTTAGATCTGAGCACCAGGGAGACAGGAAGCTGTGTGTCTCTTAGCTCTGATAGAGACAGGAAGCTGTGTGTCTCTTAGCTCTGATCGAGACAGGGAGCTGTGTGTCTCTTAGATCTGATAACACCAGGGAGACAGGAAGCTGTGTCTCTCTTAGCTCTGATAGCACCAGGAAGACAGGAAGTTGCTAAATACTGCTATTTTCATCTTTTTAACAAGTGAACTATCACTATTTGAAAATGAGTTGTATTGGCTCATAGCAGCACAGGAGGTCTAGCATAGGGAGCCATGTATACCCAGCCTTACCACATATCTACTTACCTTATTGAGAGAATCCAGGGCTTGCACGGCTTCTTTATGGGATGGACTATCCGGGTCTCTATGGCGACAGACACTGTCCATCAGCAACGGTAACCGTGTAATTCGCTGCATAGGTAAGAGGAAGAAAGAGTCCATAGTGAGGCCCTGCACATCAGCTGCAGTCTGGAGACGGATTACAGCCTCTTTGAAGGAAGGACTGGATTTCCTGTTTACAAGAATAAAACCATACAGGGGATATGCTACAGCAGAAGTTCACTAACTAGATTGTTTGTATGTTTGATTGGGGTTTAACGTCCTACTCAAGGGTATTTCACTTATATGACGACGTGCCAGCCCAATGGGTGAAGGAAACCACCCTCGCCACTACTGGTAACAAACAAAGACAAGACGGGACAAATACAGGACAATAACAGGACGCAATACAGACACAACAAACAGATCAGCTTCCTGTTCCCCTTTAGCTCTGAGAACACCAGGACAACATGAAGCTCCCTCCAACCACCCGCAACGCCACCATGGGAAGCAAATGAACTGAACGAGGAGAGATGCAAGAACAATATTTTTTTAAAATTTTTCTGTAAGAATTCTTGTAATCAAAAGTAGGAGAGCCAAAATATAAAATCGTACGATAACGACGGAGCGTGCAAATAACGACAAAAGGAGAAAGAATGAGGCAATTTTAAAATAAATATCATGAATACACGGAGAGAAGGTATGGAATTACGACGAGGAGTGCAAAACTATAAAGCCTTAAAATAACCCCTGCGGGTAAAAGAATAGGAAATGGTAAAATTCGTCAACGATGGTTCAAAAATGTAAAATCTTTAAATTAAGGTGAAAGGAGGACAAATAAGGAAATCTTAGAACAGAGACCATAGGCACAAGAACAAGAAGTATCAAAATTACGACGAGGAGCGCAAAACTATCAAACCTTAAAATCACGCCTAGGGGTATAACAAAAGAAAATGGTAAAATTTGGGCAAGACGGTCCAAGAATAGGAAATCAGACAACTAAAACAAAAGGAGGAAAAATAGGAAAATTTTAGAACAGAGACCATCGACGCAAAAATAAGAAATGTTAAATCTAAGACAAACGGGGTAAAATTAGGACATTTTACACCAAAGCCCATGGGCGGAAGAACAAGAAGTATTAAAATAACGACGATGAGAGCAAAAAAATAAAGGCTTTAAATTAAGAGTAGGGGTAAAAGAATAGGAAATGGTAAAATTTAGATAACGATGGTTCGAGAATGGGAAATCTTAAAATAAAGACACAAGTAGCAAAAGTAAGAAAAGTTTACAATAAAGACCGACGACGCAATAATAGGAAATGTTAAAAATTAAGATGATGGTGACATTTACGACGAGGGAAGCAAAAACAGGACATATTAAATTATGACGAGCTGTTCGAAAGTAGGAAAGCTTAAAAGCGTATACTTCGGATTACCCGTCAAAAACAAACAGAAAAGAATGCAATATAATTTTTATGAAATGGTCCAAGTACAAACAGACAGCCTTAACTTCTAACATGAACGATTTGAAGTGGGCGATCTTTGAAGTTACCTAACTATGAACTATACCAATAATAAAGTTGATCCACCAACATTTAAAAATGATAAACCAAGTCAAAATTATACACAAATTTCAAAAGATTATAAACATATTTTTTAGTAAATAACATTATTGGAATAGGAAAAGCAGCAAATGGAAGTCCCAGTTTTGGTGGAAGGAGAGAGTTGTTGAAACTCCGATACAAGGGAAACTATCACAAAATGTCTTACGACAAAAACAAAATCTTTCGTTACAATTTCACCATGCTAAACTCTATGCCTAAAAATATCGCACGACAGTTGATCGTCTTGCGACATTTTCTGAAAGTAGCCTCATTGGCCCCTGTATCCGAGTTTCAACAACCTTCTCCTTCCACAAAAACTGGGAAACCAGTTTCTGTGCTTTCCCTATAATGTTAAGTACTTAATATATGTTTTAGAATCTTTTTAAATGTGTAGGTTATTTTTGACTTGGTTTGTGATGGATCAGTAAGCTACTGTATTATTGGCTTACTTCATCAATATCTCACTTCATAGATGCCTCTTTAGCTCAGGATATATATTTCTAAAAGCAATCACACTGCATGGCACAGGGATGTAGATTAATTAAAATCGATGAATCATCTTATGTTCTAGGTAACTCATAGAGACAAGTTTCTTAATAAACCTTAATCTAGAGTTGTGTTATGGGTAACCTACAGACATCTCGAGAGAAGGTAATGACCATAAATATGGTGTATAAAATATAAAAAAGTAGCTAACAAGATATTCGGCATGGGTTATATAAAGAGTTTATATTCGAATACTTACTAGTCTGCCTGCTTCATTATTATGTAACCTAATTTGTGTTGTAATGTCTCCTTTTCGACGTTTAGGCCTAGCATCCATGAAGTCTTTAGATTTTCTGTATCCATAATTGACGTCATCGCCACAACCACCCCATTCCCAGTGTCCGTCTGTGGCTGTATCTCTCATTGGGCTGTCACAGGCACACTGGAGGAGGTTCCCCATTGTACAGGCCTGTGTCACCGTATAGACGACACCTGCAGCCGAAATGGCATAAACGAAGGCTGTCTCTCTTGTATCTGAAATAAAATATAAAAACAAACGAAAGTAATAAAAAACAAAACATCATAAAACAAAAAGAAATAATATAAAACAGAACGAAATAAACGATCAAAAATCATAACTGATATCATAAATATATACAACTGAGTGGAAACAAAAGAACTCATTTGAAATTTTAATATTTGAAGGGTAATACACAAGCAAGTAGCGGAGGGATTTGAGAGAGTTTCCTGATGCACGGGTGCCCCAAGGCCTGAGGGGCAACATGAAGCCGATCTGTCTGGGATGTTTTATTAAATGCGTCCTGTGACTGTCCTATCTTGTCATTTCTTCTGTGTTAATTTGCAAGTGGTGTCGAGGGTGGTTTGCTACACCATTGGGCTGGCACACCGTCATTTGACTGAAATAACTTTAAGCACGGCGTTAAACCCCAACGAAAAAAAAAACATACACAAGTAATGATGACTTATTACTGAAGGGACAATGTGTAGACAAATCGAGATATATTACATGCGGATTCAAATAAAGATGGGAACAAGTTAGAAATGGACTGTAGAGTTTAGAGTTAAATCGTAGGCTAGTAGGGCGGTTGGGATTAACCTCCCTGTTGCCCTCGGGATTAGGGGGCAGCATGTAGCTTATCTATTTGTGATGTCCTTGTATTGGGTCCTGTGATAATCCTGACTTCTTCCTGTATTGTCTTAGTTTGTTGCCCGTGGTGTCAATGGTGATATCTTTAAACCATTATGATGACACGTCGTCATATCAGTGAAATGGCCTTGAGTAAGGCGTTAACCCCCAATCAAACGAGCAAACAAAATATTTGACAGAATATCCAAGACAAACGCGTAGAAACAACGCATTTACATCTTCAAACTTGGCATTTATTTACATTCTTTCCGACTTTTCCTGTTGGGTGTTGTAGTACCTATCCGTAGTAATGTCTCTGGAAGGAACTTTGAAAACTAAAACAAATATTCTAAGTTCCCATGATTGGTCCCATGTGAAGGCTTGCATATTTTTATTCTACATTTATGTATGTATACTAACCATAACAACTCGAGATTAAAATCCATTCAGAAACTTATATCTGAGAGTTTATCTAGAACATGAGAGGATTCATGGGTTTTAATTAATCGAAATCCTTGTGTTCGTGTGATTAATTTTTAGAAATATACCTATGTCTACATTTATAAAATATTCATAATGCAGGCAAGAACATTTGTCTTTTTCAATAGAATGAATGTTTAAACCAAACCCCTTGTCTCTGAAAGTATTTCTAAATGAGACGATTGATCCATCGGAAGAAATATTAAGACCGATGTAATTGTTGTTGTTGTTTTTTAGCACTATCTATCACATTGTCACGCTAATAAAATAAATGCCTAAGTCATATTAACCACTTTTTAGACAAATTGAAAAACTTGTAAATCCGCCTATGTCGCATGCTTGAATATTGATTTCCAACACATTATAAGTCAGTGTTTGCGGTAAGCACTTTTACAAAAGGTGTCTCTCGTAATGTAGAGCTGAATTGAGCAAAAATATGAAATTGGTAAAAAAAACTGATTTATTATATTAGGGTGACGACATGTAAAGTTGGAGAAACTGATTTAACTGCTCGGGAGTGTTCGGTTCCTGATTCACTCTCCCAGTTTCGCAGAAATCATCAGCGTTTATTGGCAGGCTACATATGTTTCTAAGCTTTTGAAGTTAATCTGTTGTGAGCAATACAAACGAAGGATAAATCTGAAAGAGAATGTAAGTATCATCTCCCAGAGGATGTCGACTATTTTTAACCGGAAGTAAGAACACCTTTGCGCATGCAGCTGTTCTGGTCATTTGTAGCGGATATCCGTTTGCCTCGCGCTCATCAAAGACAAAATAATTCAGTATAGTAGGCGGAGCAATTCTAACGGGAGTTATATGTTCTATAGTTGTTTTATTTTCTCGATGATCTTCTGTTTGCATGACTAGTGCCGATGCGTATTGATATAGACTACATCTGTTAATAAAAAATAAAAATTAACAACCAAGTGCTACAAAAAGCTCCAAGCAGCTGTTGTCTTATAGTTGAGATTTCATTGAACTCTGACCCAATCATTTTCTCCTACGCAAACTGGTGCCCAACCCATGGCCCCCACCATTGTAGTTCAAAACTAAGAATATAATTTTTGGGTTTAACTACAGTTTGATGTTGGATTTGTCTGCCAAGTTTCATTAGGATTGGTCTCCCTGTTGCAATACTTAGCACCGGAAACAAGCTCAAACTGTGCTGGTTCATGCCACCCAGTCAAGCACCGAATCACCAGCAGTAAAATGCCGAACGTCAGGACCACTCAGCAAATCGGCCATATATGGAAGGCGTCTGACTCAGAGCTCTTGGGTTTGATTTTCGCATCAGTGTAAGTCTGCGCAATTTTGTAAACTAGAATAGCTTCTTACTAAGTAATTGCTGAACCAGAATAACATTTGATTGTTTGAAGGCTGATGTATGTACCAAGTTTTATATAGTGACACACAGTATTATTGATTCTTACTCCAGAAATGATTTTGTTAGAGGACCTAACCCATATCCCCTTCTTCATATGTGCATTAAACTGATAGCCTGTTCTTATACTGCGATATAGGAAGAGGTTGGGCCTAATATCTCGTTGGTGATGATTGGCTGCTTTGTCAGAAAATTGTCCAATGAGAAAAAAAAAACATTTCGTGAGTCTGGACAACACATCTCATGATACACTGATCACGAGAATCATGGTTAGATTTTGACCGTGTGATTACCTGTTCCCTGAGAGCAGAAAAGCGAGCAAGTGTTTAAAAAGATTAAAGATTTATGGCGAAAATGTGCATGTGGATGGAAATGAAACGAAAACTCTGGTAGATTGCTTCACGGCGAATTTCTTGGGGCAGGCGACCCAAAAAGTATTTAGGTCTTGAAACTTATATAACGTGGCAGAGAATCAACTATCTAATCCGCTGTTTACCACTGTAAACAGCGGATTAGATAGTTGACTAAATTAAATGTCGGCTACCATAATCCCGAAACGATATTCTAATAAGACTTAGAAGACTAAGAACCTTTGGCTAAACTCGATTTTAACTGTTTTATGTTGAGATCGTTGTTCTCAAAGTAAAATAACCGAACCGGAAGTATCCTCAAAACATCGCGTTTCTAACATTTAAGAAAATCCCGTGGCTGTTTAAAAAATGTTCTAAACGATCGCCACAAAGGTCTATGTGGATGCAGCTTGCCGTGACGTACAGATAAAAACAATAACGTTTACCGTTTTATTATTAATATAACGGAGTTCCTGTCTCGATTGGTATACAAATAAGACAAAAGTTAAAAATATATTTTTTTAATTCATCGGATAAGCCTAAACCTCATCGGCGATTACATGCAAAGGATTTTCTGTCTAGCCAGTCTTGCTCGCGCACGATATGTGACCAATGGCACACGATATGTGACCAATTGCACACGATATGTGACCAATTGCACACGATATGTGACCAATCGCACACGATATGTGACAAATGGCACACGATATGTGACCAACACGTGACAAAAGTCTGTTCAAAGCGGTTTTTATGCAATGTTTTATGGAAAGATTTAAGTCGATTCGCAAGCCACGGCCTACCGGAGGAGTTCCTTGATATTTACAGTCACGGACTCAAAATCGTTCGTGTGTGGTAGACGTTGCACAAGAGAGTCCATTATGAGTTTCCATTTATACTAATAAACATGGCGACGTTGTGAACAGTTATAAGAACTGTTACAAGCATATTTCCAATTCAATCATGAGATCATATCTGTATCATATCAATTAATATAGAATTAATCAATACGTACTCAACTTACCTCGTCGAAGAATTTTCCTAAACGATTTTCTAGCCGTTGTACAATTCCATTTTCTATGTTTAAATTGATACTGGCATTCGGTTAAGGCAAGTTTTGCCCCTTTCGTTGCTTCCGTGACGATCTCCGGTTCTTTCCGGCAAATCTCTCGTTGTTTTCCGGCCAACCGTCTA
The DNA here is from genome assembly GCA_030265115.1 of Mopalia vespertina. Taxonomy (NCBI): domain Eukaryota; kingdom Metazoa; phylum Mollusca; class Polyplacophora; order Chitonida; family Mopaliidae; genus Mopalia; species Mopalia vespertina. The sequence continues at coordinate 7,751 of JAQQZZ010099636.1, read as the reverse complement.
CTCTTCCTACATATACTATTGGGATCCATAACTAAAGGACTGCCTACGGCCCTGTGAGCGAAACAAAACAAATAGAGTATTTAGTACACCATCAAAATAAAGAAATTTTCTTGTGACTGTTCGGCATCGCTGCAATCAGAAATGAAACCCAAGTACAGAAACATTATTAAAACGAAACGGATCCTAGAAAAAAGTAAATCATTTAAAAAAATAACAAATAATGTTAAATGATATTTTCTTTGCAACAAGTAATTTTCAGAAGATTTTTCGTTATATATGATTAGTGTGTTACATAATAAAGTGTACGACTCTACTTCAGCACGTTATGAAGGTGTATGAAACCCATCACCAATATATTGTTTTACTGACGATTGACAAAGTGTTTGCTCGTTTGGTTGAGCCTTAATGTATTTAATTGTATTTCAATTAGACGACAACGGATTGTCCACTTTTTACCATGCGTTACTAAATAACGTGGGAAACCTCGTAAAAGAAACATTGAGATTCCCGTAGTCACCTCGAGTGACACACCTGGGATGAGTTTGAATCACAAGCACTTGTAAAACTACTCTTTAGAAAAGAGGATGGTTCTAAATGGAACCATTACGACAAAACGGTTCTCTGATATTATAAAATAGGCAGAAATACATGGAACAGTTGTTGTGAGGGTTCCATACAGAACCATAAAGGGTTCCACCAGAGCCTTAAATGGTTCCATTAGAGCCATATTTTTCTAATAGTGTACTATAACATTGGGAAACCTAACTTGAATCGAGAAACAGCTGATTTGATCAGACAAACAGTCATTCAGTGACATCTCAATAATACCTTTCAAGACAACTACCAATCACGTATAGCGGAACTATAATATTAACATAAAACAGAGGGCAAAACTGTCGCATGTCAATTGTAAAAAGACACCAAAAACCAAAACCTGACTCGGGAAGAAAATCAAGAATAATTCTGATTGGAAAACGTCGGTTATAACATTTGTCATAATCCGCATTACTTGTGAAACACAGCATGCTAAATCTCAACACTGCATGAACATTTGAAACGATCTGACGGACAGCTACCGTAACGTCCAGATCGAGCTTATACAGCTCAATTATATAACATTTTGAGCTGAACCACCTGTTCTTGACTAGGCCAATGAGTCATGTTCTGAAACACTCAAACGATAATAAATTAATAATTTATTTAAAACCTTTCGCAAATTAAGGAATTAACAGCTTTGGCTTGTAACAATTTCAGCTTTCTAATGGCGATAAAATAATGTCACATATATTCAATCAAACGCTTGGGAATTTCGTCAAATGTTCGTCTGACTGGTGACTTTTGTTGGCTGTCCTGTGACTGTTAGTGGATGATAAATGAGATAGGGTCCCTACGATGACCTGGGTCAATGCTAATCCACCTTTACATACAGAACACACATACTTGTACCGTCAACACGTAATAAGAAGGTAGTTTGACTTGAAAGGTCTATGAATAATTTTTGTGTCTTTAAGAAAATACTGTTGAAAGGTCTACTTTAGAGACACCGCCTGCCTAATCGGCAATAAATTGAAGAATCTGACAAATACGGAAGTTGGCCATATGCCAAATACTCACAGATAAGACTGTTTTGAACTTAGCGTTTGTAGCGAATAGTCTTTATCACAAGCACGGCGTCAACCAGTGTATACATTACTTAATAATCGATCTCTTCAGTACCAGGGACTGTATTGTCTGTTCTTTACTCTCTCTAACTTTATTTAATGTCGACAGTCTAAGACAGGCTGTTGTTAATTAGACGTCGTGTTGTTGGCTGGTCGATGTTGACTCGTTTATCAAGACAATCCGTGTATAGGATGGACATAGAATTGTGTGAACCATTATAGCCAGACAGAGTCTTCCTAGTTACAAACCCCTCCAAGTCCCCTGATACATTTGGCAGATAATTACAGGCGTGTAGAAATATAGCGGAGTGAATTTGAATGGTTTTCTACTCAATACCCTCTTGTGATTGACCACGTGTAAAAAACACTCTTAGCACTTGTTGAAGCGAACAAATGACTTCTTAGTTTCCGGCTGATCGAATGTTGGGAGAACCCCTTGATTAATAGATATACCTTAACACCTGTATATATAACACAAACATTAATACACTGCATAGACAAATATAATTATTGTTATGTTGTATCCAGACCCGGCACCAGACAGACGGTTATCTGTACATTCTTGTGGTAAGGAAAGCGTTCCCTCGTTAGAATGACACTTTAGAATGGATCTTTGGAGTATAACCACAGGGAGATTGGATTCACTGGAATACGTGTCACAGTTTGTGTTGCTGTGTAGGAAGACCAGACACTCGGTTGAATTTGATCCCTAACATATTTAATAACATAATAAATTATATTAAATTATAGAACTTCATTTACTGTATGCGGATTTCCATTTTCAATAATCAATAGCATTCAGTGCAATGCATTTTTTATTATTTTAAACCAGATACCTTGTTCAACACCGAGACTGGCAAGTGCAATCATAAAAACACGTTTAACACTGCCACTGTCTGCCAGTGTGATAAAAAATATTTAGCCTATAGGATTGTGTTTTTGTGGGTTCGCCTTGTAGTCTGAAACAGGAAATAGGTACTTCTAAACGCACAGGGGCGAGTTGCTCGAAAGACGATTAGCCGCTAACACCAGATTAAATCACTAATACCGGGTTAGAGATACCCTTCAACATGGTGTGACGTCATCTAATAGAGGATTAAATTTAATAGCGCTTCGAGCAAGTGGGTCCAGCTAAATAGCCTCTATAATTTGTGAACTACAACATTACTATACCAGTTTATATGGATCTGTCCAGTACCTTCCCCAGGATATGGAAAAAAAGGTATGATTTGGTTTGTTTCTTTGATTGCGGTTAAAGGTTTAACGCCGTACCTACGGTTATTTCACTCACATGACGGAGTGCCAGCCCAATTGGCGAAGGAAACCTCCACCGGCACCACTGGCAACAAACAAAGACATTACGGGACAAATACAGGGCACTCACAGGACAATACAAAAACACCATAAACATATCGGCTTCCTGTTCCTCTGTAGCTCTGAAAACACCAGGGCAACAGAAGGGACATGACCGCACACAACAGCTGCTATGTGGTTTCCTTTTACCCGATGATTCTCCGTTATTCAGTTTTTGAGTGACGAGCATTTCTACTGAGCCTCTAAATGGTAGTAATTAATAATCCAACCATTGTGTGTACTAATGGCGGCTCGTCACGCCGAGAAACCTGTGAAGTCACGTAGTCAAAGCATTTATTGAGAATAATGTAAACTGACGAGTTTGTTATATGTCCGTACATAAAGTGTATTGATACAATATTCTTGAGATCCTCAATCAAATAGGGCAAAGTTGATAAATAAATCATACGGAACATATATTCAGCTGTTCATTCATTAAAACACGAAATATAGGTTATATTACAGTATCATCGTCATAATTAAACAGTACCAATATATCTAAGTTTTATTGTGTATCTGAATTTTTTTTAAAAATCTCCGTTTTGAGGTTGAAAGATGTGCTGTGCAGTATTGTAGAATGCTTGTTAATCCAATCATCATCTAGAATGTGAGGAGATGCACTACTCAGTGTACTCCGGAAACTGACACTTCCTTGAGGTAGCCAGTTTTATTGTAGGCAGGGGAGTATTAAAATACATGTGGCACGTATTTTCCTGGATTCATAACTCAGAGGTATTAACTTTGACGCTCTCGTGGGGAATTCTGGTGCGAACGTGAATGCAATGTACTCCATACGTACACTTCATGTATTATATGTTTTTCTTTTTATAACTATACATAACTACTATTGAGCCCATTAACTGCTGCCTTCTTAAAACACTATAATGGTACTTTATCTTTGTACGTTATAGTCGCAAATGAACCTCGTCGGGGATTCTTACAGTCTGGTGAGGACGACCCGTGAACTGTAGTGGTATCGGATAATCGGAGACGTGTTGTGTTCGTTTAAGGGTAGGAAATAGGCGGGTTGAACAATCGTGTCGCGCAGTACAAACTTTACAAACTATGGCGTAATGAAATCCATTCGTCCCTCAGAATAATGAGTAGTTTTAAAAGAAACATTTACAGCCCTTGTCTACATTTGGTAGATCCACATTGAACCTATTCACCGCTTGAGACCAGCCAATATATCCAGACACTCTGCTTAACAGATCACATTACTGGGTCTAATAAGACGTTCTCAGAGAAACACTGACGTTAAAAACAGCTGTGCTTCAGAAAAACATAGTTCTCTATAGCGGCTGGAGGGTTGGATTTGTGGAAAGGATACATTGTACTGGGCTTCATTCTTAAGGGATAAACAAACAATGATAAGTGTCTTTCACTTGGCACCGACACTTAAGAGTTGCTCGAATAATGCAGTTGAACGAATCCTCACTTTATGTCCATTACTATAGATTAGATATAATCGTGATTTGTATCAAATGTATAGTTTATGTACTGTTTTTTTTTAAACAACCAACAAAACCAGAAGTGCATTGGGAAGAATAATTTATCCATGTTTAATCGATGATTCCAATGAATGCTCAGATTCACTAATCAACGAGAAAAAATATGTTCAATGTTTAATATGTTGCATGATAATTATATTTTAAATGTAAATGGTGAATGAGTTGCAGTTTATCTCTTGTTGTAGGAATGGCGCATCTCTTAGGGCCGTCCTTTACGAGCTAGGGCAACAGATTTGCAGATAGATGGCTGACAGCCTTTTACGATACAAACAGTTGGTTTATGGAGAACAAGTCTCGTAGTAGTGAGATTTCGGCGTCACTGCTAACACATTTATCAAGCTTGTAAGCTGAATAAATTAAGATATCCTGTCGCCATGTTACTGGCTTTTTCTTCCAATCGTGTGTAATGTCTGAGAGATCACACATGCTATGAGCCGAAGGACTGGAAGGGCTGTATGGTGTTTAGAACTCTCCTTAATTCTCCCGAACTACAGCGAGTGAGTGAAGGGCAGAGGTTAAAGCAAACGTTATTCCCAGTCTCCGTTGACAATATCATGGCGAGGGGGTCTTTAAGGGGCTTACAATCAAATTATCACCACATCAACATGAGTGATAATGTCAGTATGATATGGAGAGAAGATATAATATATTAAATTATATTAATTACTACAACCTATGTAAAGTGATATATCTGTCTATCATTGGATATTCTTTTCAGTCGATAAGAGACTAAAGAAAGAGAGGAGAAACAGAAAACTCAGTTTGTGTGTGGGCGTTACGGACGGGAAAGAAGAGCGTGAAAAAAATACTCGAACCATGTTTAGCCCTGAATATATGATGGGATTATGTGATAAATAATATTATTGCAAGTTCATAAGGTATCCTATATATATATATAAAGTCACAAACTATCGCGTTTTAGTTTTAAGGATGGAGAGGAAGAAATCAGAGTTCAGAACACTTGTTCAGTGCTATTCAACACCTAAAGCAAAAGCAATTACCAGACAAAATATATACCCACAATATTTTGATAAGTAATATATAAGGCGAGTAGACTTTAAGATACGTGTTCGTGATAAGCAGCGATACTGTGCTGTCCACATTCTGTTTTTCCTCCACATAAACTTTTCCACAGTTTTAACACACAAGTAAAGTATTTAAAACTACAGAATAAGTGAAATTGACAACATCTTAATTTAGTTGTAGTATTCATGGAGACGTTCTATAATAACCACACAAAAAAAAAAAAAAAAAAAATTTTGTGTTGAACAATCTAATTAGTTTTTACATTTGGGTCAATGTTAAGTATGACAACACATGTTTAAAGATAACTCCATAAGAGGAATAAATGCACAGTCATTGGCATGGAAGTTTCGTAAACTCTATACAATAAAAACATGTATCAATACTTACTTTTAAGAAGTAAATAATTATGTTGGGGGTATTTTTGAGGTCATAGATCTGGATAAATTATTAATATCAACTCATACTTGACATGGGATAAGTGTTATTTTAAATTCGTTCCCGATAAAATGTATATACGCATCTAACAGGCTGTCAGACCAGGGTTACAGAGGACCATTTATTAGTGTGTTGATAGCAACTTATTCTAAGTGTATCGTCTGATCTTATAAGGGATATTAAAATGACTGATGGGCATGAGGCGCATAATGGGCAATAACATTTATATACAATAATAGATATAACAAAAAACGCCTGCATGGTGTGGTATGATATTGACTTCTTCTAGCTTATGGTTTATGTCATAGTATTCATTTATAGACCATTCATCAAAGTTCTACATGACATATTTCATACAATGTTTTTTTAATTATATACCTAACTGAAACATCCAGGGATTTCAAGATACATTTTCGTTGTAGAGAGAAAAAACTTTGCCCGCCTCGACGATTTATAGATTAACATGGCCAGGGAGCAAGTCATGTACAACCACAGACACATATATGAAAACACATTATCATCGTAAACAATAATATTGTTGATATATTGTTTAAGACTCATGCGTGGATTGTATTAAATTATATAAAAACACAAACTCCCGAGCTACTCTACGTAAACATTTACTTACACGGGCTTTCGGTCCTCATGCTGCGACCTTTCTCTAGTGGAGGACAGTGAATTTTTCTCTCTTCATTTATTCAATACGTATTAACATATGAATATATATATATATATATATATTAATAATTCTATAAAAATAATTTAATTTAAAAGGCCCCTGGATGAGGAACGAAAGCTCGCGTAGGTAAATGTTTGCGTGCAAGGAGTAGCCCAGGAGTTTGTTTCTTATTTTGGAATATTGTTTTTCTCCACATGAACATATAACAAATCTTTTACAGGCATAGATTTGCGTCTTCAATAACTTCACATATTAACAGACTGTTTACATTTACTTGGACTGTATAATTGACAATAAGATTACACAATGAAGGCAATGTTTTTTTGTCAACGTAAGAATATAATAAAGTCTTTCAAAAGTTACGTCCGAACTTCTTTCATGACTAGTACATAAAAGAGAACTACCAGGGAACATTAACTTTGATATCCTCTAGTTGATCAGGATGACTCGTGGTAATTGACGTGTACTTGCTGTCTGTGTTGTATCACATCAGTGTAACCGTGCTGTCAAACTGCATGAGACCCGCGTCAGACACAATTAAGGCTGGTGCACGAAATACGGACATTCCCTCACCACCACTCGGGAATACTCAGGAATATCGGATTCGGTGAACGATTTCACCTCGAAAAAGCTATGTGCTATTTTAGAATGGACGAAAACAACCAGTCAGGAGCAGAATGTTGTCTAATAATCAATCCATGGTTACGGACTATTTGATATCATAGTCAATGGATCGTGCGAATAGTTTGATTAAAACTTTCTTCTATTGATTATAGGGGTAATGTGCGGGTGTCACAAGTGTATTACGATAATTCATTATTTCTTACAATGAGAGTCCTTTAATCGTCCGCTGGTTGTAAACTATTTCACGGATATGCAGCGGGTGGCCAGTTGTATTCTAACTTATGTTAAGGTCTTGCTGGACCCCTTTGGCTCAAAATGAATCAAGTTTTGTTATCGCTTGGATTAAAAGTTAGGTATTCAAACTTAATGTTGGTGAAAAAAATATTTCGAAATTCTAATTACAAACAGTTAAATTGGAGCCTATAATTTTGTTTTCCCATGATCATACATTCAAGTCGCAAA
>JAQQZZ010099625.1:0-16602 GCA_030265115.1 Mopalia vespertina | reverse complement strand
CGATCCCGTGAACGGTACATCGAAGTAGGCTCCGAAAGCGCACTCGCTAACCACTAAGCCACGGCCGCGGGCCTATGCTTATCGGAGTGTCATTTACATTTATTTGTTGCCTTCGTTGGGATTTACCACAAACTAAAGATTATTTCACTTATACATAATGTAAACAAAGACAGAACCGATCCATTTCAAGTTGCCCCTTACATGTAGCTCTGAGAGCACCAGGTCAAGGGGACACTTTCTCCCAACCGCCAGCATTGGCATTCAGCAGTTGGGAACGATAGGTGCAGTACTTTCTCTGACATGGGTAACTTCATCATAAAATGGCAACGTTTCGATCCCTTTTTAGAGTGAAAGAGATTTAATCAATACATAGAAAAATGTATGACAGATTAAAGTATTGTTAACATTTTTTTTTGGATCAAGTTTCAAATCTTTTCAACTAAAGTAGTAAATATCTTCGCAACTATCAGTAAACCAAACTTACACTGTAATTTTTCTTGTAATTCCCTTGTAGGAGCTACATCGAGAGCACTTTTTGAGTGACAGTTGACAAGTGTAGGGTCTGCCCCATGAACCAGCAGGAGAGAACAGACTTCAACCCGAGACTTTGAGGCAGCTTCATGGAGGGGTGTGAACTGCCACAGGTCCATTGCATTCACACACGCACCAGACTGCAGGGGAAATAATTGAAATGTTTAATACCAAGTAATTTCTACATTAATGGAATTAATTAGTAGAGCTAGAGGAGTGCCACACTATTTCTGTAAATGGCTGGCAGGTTCATCAAATATAAAAGTTTATAAGACTGACTAGCTCAACTAGAATCATGATCCAAGAGAAACGGTATTGTAGTATAAGGGGAGGTTATGAATGAATGTTGACCTATTTGATGGTTTTAAATGCTGTCCTTTCCTTTAATTTATATGATGGTATATAGAAAATAACATGACCACAAAAATGTGTAGGGTTCTGTTCTATTGGAAAATTAATGTTCCTCCATTGCTAAGGAATGACAGGATGACTTCTTGAAACATTACTCCCCAAAGCCATAGTGCTTAAAAGTAAAAAAAAGTAAATTTCTGTTAAATAATTTTTGCAGCAATTCTGTATTGGCTTTCAAGTAAGTTTTGATAATTTTTCAGCAGACAACCATACCTTCAGCAGCATTTCTGTGACTTCAAAGTGACCATAGGAGCAGGCATTGTGAAGGGGAACTAATCCACTTAAACAGAGCAGGGAAACAAATAAATTAATCTACAATTTATAACAATTAAGATTAAATAGATTTAATTACTCAGCGCCTTCGACAACTCCCCCAAACCATTATCCTATCCATTATACCATGCTAAACCATAATCTATATATATTCTAAAACATCAACAATGATTGAAAACCACTCATTCAAAAGACCAATGATTCATGTCAACAACGCATTACAAGTGAACACCCCCATTACAACAATGAAGTGATGCAGTGTTCTTCTGGATGATCACATTTAATATATGGGTAAGTGTACCTTTTTGCCAATCATGCAGCAGTATTTTGATAATCCATGTTTCAGCATAGAAGTCTCAAATGTTTTTTCAGGGAAATTTACAAAAACACAATATGAGAATGGGTACATTCAACAGTATTGAGTAGTATGTTGGACAACATAAGCTTACAGGAGAGTCAGCCCACCAGATGGAATAAATGCCACATGCTGAAGTGTTACTTACCCCTTATCTTTGGCATGTACATCAGCCCCGTGTTGAAGTAACAGTTGGACAATTCGAGTTCTGTTGTAACCTGCGGCCAGATGCAAGGGTGTAGACTACAAAATAACAATTAAAATTTATCAATTTGCAAAAGCAAAGACAAAGTTTATAAATAAATTTTGTGAATAAAATCTGTGATTTCTTAAAAAAAAAATTGGCAAAATTTGTATATGAGTGATGTAATCTGCATTTCTTCTGAGAAAGGAAAGCTGCTGTAACATGTCTATGAAAATCACAAAAATACATGAAACTTTTAAGGCTAAAAAGAAAATATGCATATTTTTAAGTGAAAAGCTATAGTTTAACAAAAATAACAAAATTCTTGCTTTATAGTTTTGCTGTAAAGATCTTTTTGGAGGGACATTTAGAAATTAGGTTTGATTATTAACAAGCAACTCTGTGGTCACTTAAGTATAAAAGGCACTTTATCAAATATTGATTATATGAAAGTTTTGTGTACATTACTTGATCCTCGATAAATATCACAAGTGGTTTTTTAAAACCCAGTTATATTTTCTTAAAAATTTTAAATTGAAATTTGATCAAATGTTTTATATCTTAATTGAATAATTGTTTTTTTTTAATTAGGTGGGCTATATTCAACCACTCAATACTACTTCTATAAATTTCTGACATATACCTCGGTGTATACCTCATATATCTATATTATATAACCAAGAACTGCATACAATTACACCAGGCAGCCTATTTAGTAAATTTACCTCACAAAGATGTGATATTCCTGATTAACACAATGAACTGTATAAACAAATGCTAATTAAAAGCAGAGCATACCTTTCTGCCATCACTGGCATGACAGTTGACATTTAGTGGAGTTAACAAACCCATCATCTTCTCCTCATTACCACTTCTAGCAGCCTCTAATAATTCATCCTTCTTATATTCACCTAAACAGCACAAATATTGCAAACATTTATTAATATCACTGAAATGAAATCATTTCTTTAACATGGGTGTTTCTTATTTTTTTTCTGTTTCTCCTCACTTTTTGTCCTGCTATTTTACGACTTTCTTGTGTATGGTTCCCGATGAGGTTTGTTTTAACTGCTGGTCAAAACCTTTTCCTGAAACTAAATAAGTCTATAAATGAGTGGGTTTGATTGATTGACTGATTGATTGTTGTTTTATGCCATGCTTAAGGATATTTCACTTATATGACCGCAATGTATTCCAACGATACTTGACACTAGCACAACCAAGATGTGAAGTGTTTCCATAATGTTGGAAAGTTAATCTTCCTCCAGTGCTAAGTAAGGACAGTATTGTAATTCTTCAAACAAACTGCCCTTAGCCAGAAGGCTTATAAATGAGTGGGGAATCTTCGAGGCTTGATTCAACTGATTCATTCTTGCTTGATTTACAGCAGCGGAGTGTTATTTTGTATACAGTTATAGAAAGCTTAGGTAGTTAATAATTGACCCATTTACACATGTTCCAGCTTTGTCTTTCCAATAGCTTATTGGTGATATAAATTGTTCATGATTTAATAGCATGGTTGATTATAAATGTTAAAAATAACCTTCATTTAATGGTAAGACAACAGACACAAATTAGGCTGATTGCTTCCTATTAAGACACGATTTACATTTACCAGCGCGAGTGGTTGGAGGGAGCTTCCTGTTGCCCTGATGCTTTCTGAGCTAAAGAGTAACAGGAAACCAATATGTTTGTTATGTCTTTGTATTGTCCTGTGAGTGTCCTGTTTTTGTCCTGTGATGTTTTTGTTTGTTGTCAGGGGTGGTTTCTTTCACCCATTGGACTGGCACGCCGTCATGTGAGTGAAATAACCTTAAGTACGACATTAAACCCAAATCAAAACAAACAAACGTTTACAGGCTATAGGTAGGCCAATTCTGCTCTTTAACAGAAAATAGAATAAATTTTATGTCATATTTGTGTGCAGAAAGATTAACAGAACAGTTTCATTCATTACAGAGATATGTGAGTCGATTACCAGTGAGTACGGCCTTTGAGGTGGGGTCAGCTAAATCCAGGGCTGTCTTCCCATCTGTGTTACGAATATTTGGATCAGCTCCATGTTGTAATAGCACTGAAAATAGAACAATGCTATGAATTTAGAAAATGTGCAGCCTCCTATCTACATTAAGTTCTTATAGCACTTAAAACAGAAAACCAGACATTTACATGCTTCAGAATCTATTTAAATATATTATTACATTTGTGAGTTGCATGCAACAGTGTTAAATGTGCAATAGAGCGATACAGTTCACATACCAGGAGTATAACTTCTGTTGTGATTTAAGGATATATTTAATGAGCACAGAGCAAAACTAACAGTTGTTGGAATCTGACAGGTCTTTTAGTCTAACAGCCTGACTAGATCATTCATTTTGACTGGTGCTGAACCAAGGATTTTTCAAATATGAGGAGTGAGCACTCTCTATATTAGGGGGAACACAAGAAACATCACAAAAACGACCCCAATGTCTGCATTCATCAGAAACTTCCCATCAAGTTTTTAACAGTTTAATATCGATTCATAACATGAACTTATTTTTTTCAATGGGACAAAATCTTGTCTCTGGCTATCCATGGAGATATTTTCCTGTTGGATCATACATGTAATTAAATTATATGTGTTGACAGAAGCTTACCTATACAGACGTCAATCTTTCCCTTGATAGCAGCTTCATGTAAGGGGGTGTAGTTCCAGTTGTCACGAGCATTTGGGTCAGCACCATGTCGCAATAATAACTGGACGACTTCTGCGTGACCGAAGGAACATGCATTGTGTAGGGGTATGAGACCACCATCATCACGAGCATGAACATTAGCACCACAATCCAACAAGTGTTCAACAACATCTTTACGACCAAAACCTGAAAGAACAATATTGAGAGTATGTAGATTGTATCACATCTGTACCATTTTTAGTTTGGTATGAACTACAAAGCATACTACAAATGTTTATTTTACTAAAATAACATTAAATCTGATAAAAATTGTCAGAATAGAGTTCAAATCTTCAAGCTCCAAACTCAGTTATTCTTCACCAGAATCTCAAATGCCAGCTTGTGGCTCTTTACATACACGTCTTACATAATGCTGACATTACATTTTTATGAAGTGGAAGAGTTTATAATTAATCTGCTTATTCGGTATAGTTTTTGGCATGAAATAAAGAAAAAGTAATTTTCAAGTATTATTCTCTATTTAAAATATACTTTCTGTTACTACTTTATTTCTTTTTTTCCAACTTTATCACAACTTTGTCACTTTCATAATTTAAAGTTGAGTTCCATAAAAAATAAGATTATGTTTGAAAATTTCATACTAGTTAAATTTGTTTAGTTAGCCGCATATTACGTCTCATTGGGGCATCCAAGTTTGAAGGGAGACTGTAAATGACAGTCAACATTATTAAATTCTGGTCAAAAATGGAAGTGTTATGACATGTGTTGTAATATGCAGAATTTTTCAGGTGGCAGCTAAACAAATTTAACTTGTATGAAATTATCAAACATAATCTAAATTTGTTTATGCCAGACACTTGTTTCTTTTTTATCAACTGAAAGCCACACCCCCTTGGAAAAAATTCAAACATAGTTCTAAGCATAGCTCAAGTGATATCAGGTGTAGAGGTGAAATTGTGAACATGTATAGGACTTATGAAAGATATGGCATAAGGCGTATAAACTTGTTTTGACCTAGTCAAGCTGTGTTTGTAATAAATTTGGCAATGTTTCCAGGGCTTGGCCAGACATACATGTTTTTTTATTGTGCACTCGGGCAAAGGAATACTGAGCTAATGATACAGAGTGAAGCTATTGCACTGTAACATTGAATAGCCAGCCAAGCTAAATCAACTGATCATTGACTTGTCAGTTGGTATGACACTAGGCAGGTGCTGGCAGCCCTGTCAGTCAGACCAGCTGGGTAGGCAGGACAAAAGGCTCTGGGCAGACTGGGAGGACATCACTGATCTGTCAACTCCAGCCACCAAACAATCTCAGACAAAAACCAGTAGTCAATCACTTACACATTACAAAACATGAAGAGTGTGAAGTGTCATTTAATTGTCCATTGGCAGTAATAGATAAGAGACATTATGCTAATTAATTGTGTCTGAGTGACTATCATCACACTAGTACAGAAAGCAACAGACTGAAAAAAGTGTCACCCGACTGCTAAATTGCACTAACATAAATACAACCAAATGAATCACTCAACAAAAGAACATACCAGCTAAGGCACTCTGTAAAACACAGTGGCAAAGGGATAGATTGATTAGACATTCACACCACATTCACCATTATTTCGTCTCTGATGTGATGTGATCATTATTGCCATTTTTGCAGAGTATACATGTACATAATTAGTTACCGGTACTCATTATTCAAATCTGCTGCACCCAAAGATATTTATCAAAGTGAGATTGATCAATTGATTGATGTTTACCAATGTGCTCAAGGGAATTTACCTTATATGATGGCGATGATTAGTAAATAGTCGCTTTAACTTATCAGAGCTTAGAAAAACCACTGACAATGACATGATAATTCTTAAAACATACTCAGACCTGCCTATGGCTATCCTAGAAGACATTTATGTGTAATAAAAAATCATTTTTAGGAGTATTTTCTTGTGTTACAGCATAGTACAGAATATTAATTTCTATGTGTATTGTGATGGCCTATTGGTGTATTTAACATTAATTATGTGTACAAAATACTCCAGAATACACCGGGTAGACAGGTCTGTGGAGTATGTATATACTCCACATACATGAACTCAGTGACAGTGAGTCATTGTGATGAGAGAAAAAATCCAGAAAAGAATGGACATATCATGATATGTGATAAGAAATTTAAATATATATCACCAAAAAAAAAATTAACTATTCACCAGGCTAGCTAAAGTCATTGAGAGTAGCATAAAAAATAACACAAATAAGAAATCTTGTAACGTTGTAGCAAATGAGAATTTTTTGAAAGCGATTTATGTTGCTATAGTGTACAAAAATCTGCTTTTACATAGTGGTACATGTACCATATGCATAGTCACATTAATCTGATTGTTCAGTTAATTGGGGTTAAACGTTGTACTCAATTTCATTGATTTATTGGATTTTCCTTTTCACACTGTTCCTTTCTTAAATACGGTGAAAAACTGTGTGTTACCAGAGGTTGACAGAGGGACTTTCATCGTACATCAAAGTAAGATAAGTAGGACATGTCACAACATGCTAATCACTCAAGCTAAGACCCAAATAATATGTGAATTCATGAGCAAGTAAATTGATCGGAGGTTTACACATTGGTGTGGTGAAACTGGTAATTTCACTTGGCACTCTTTTAAATCAATAATAAGTCCAGATTATTTCAGTTTAATCTAAACACAATTTTTGTCTTTTTGTTTTACAAATTATATTGTGTGGTGTGCCACACCCAGATACTCGCCACAGCATCATGTGGTTGTCTATAGGCTCAGGGGTTCACAGAAGTCCAGTTTAACTTCTCTTAATGGGTAGTTAAGCTTGAGAATAAACTTAATTTTAGACATTTTAATGCATCATTTTTAAAAACTCAATATAGAATCCATTTTTTATGTTTAACTTAATTTAAGTGTGATAAAAATAAATACTTGGGCATTAAAAAATGAAAAAAAATCAATATGACACCAGATCTGTGCTGTAATCTTTTTTGGCATCACCTTAAAATCGGTCCTATAAATTTTGGTGAAATAACCTTACATTTGCATTTTCCCCTGGTTTGCAGATTTTATAAATACATAAATGTGCCTATGTGTAAAATAAAACAAAACTGCTTTAAAATATAATCTTCATTGATTATCAGATGACAGAATTTGTTAAAATCAGTAACAGAATGCAAACCACAAACAATTTGTGAAGACCACAAACAATTTGGGAAATCTATAAATCGGTCCTCCTCAACTAAGTTTGCATAACCATGCCAGGGGAGACCCCGTTCTGTCCATTCTCCCCAACAGCACTTGCCTGTGACACAAAAAAAAAACTGAATGTTTTTCAGTAAAAAAACTTAATATTTGGATGACTATGAACCCCTGAGGCTGAAGTCTAGTTTCGATCTCTGATTTCACATACTTAAAAGGACAAAGCTTCTAAGAACCCGATTAATTGATTGATTAGTAGTTTACACCATACCTAAGGGTGTTTAACTTATAATTTACATTAGAAAAATCATAAAATGAAAAGTGTATTAATAAAGTTGGAAAGTTAATCTTCTAAGTAAAGACAGCATTGTAAAACTCCAAAGACACTGCTCATAGCCAGAGGGCCCATCCATATAAGAACAAGACAAAACAAATAAATACGGCTTCTGGCTTACTGAAAAGGTGCCTACAACTCAATTCACGCAATGGTTAGATAATTCTCTATGCAGTCAGAACTGCGGTTAAAGAAAAAGTGATGAATGCGGTTCATATTTCTCACAATCTTTCTGGGTAAATGAAGATCCACAAATTATATGCCTTGCTTTTATATTCAGCAGAAAATATCCACGCTCAAAACCCATGCATTTTATGTAGTTGTTTAGTTTACTGTTATGTCCAGTAAAAATAAAACAGATATCAGCACCGTATTAAGCTTGTATGGAAAAATGTATTAAGACAGAGTTTCTCGTCTTATCCAGGCAATCAATAATTAAAGAACTGAAAAAACATGGGACCAAATTTGTTTAAGCTCATCCGTCCTTTGGTACTGCACCAAGGGGCCAGTTACAAAATGGTCGAAGAATAAGAATCCAACGTACAAACAGCTTTCAATCACTTTGAGCTCACTTTCAAAGAGTTATTTCAGATCCTTTGTAGAATGCGATCTCCGAAGTAAACATTACGCCCTAACTGAACTTTACAGACTGTTTCCTCAAACTTATCTTCCAGACATGGACAGTTTTAACAAGGTGCTAAAGCATAAAACCTGAATGCTACTTGGTGTCCAAAGAGGCCCAAGCTTGGCAACCAGGCAATCAAGTCATGGCCGCTACAATTTTGCATTATCAGGAGTTTCAAAAGCCAATTTGGTTAGGAAAACATTATGGGTGCCTAAAATATAATAAGCAATTATTAATGTCAATATAATGCTATCTTCATAATATCGGTTTTAAAATGAATCAGAAAGGGGATACAAAACCCTGATTATGGTCTGATTAATCTAGCATTAGAACCGGCACATTTCTTTTAGATACTTTACTGATAAAAAAACCATCTGTAGTTTGTTTGATTGTTCAGTTTAACGTTGTAATCCAGCCAGGGTTCATAAGTATAGGTGCTGTGCACCAGTGCACCCACAGTTCGCCTTGTGCATCCAATATTAAAATAATAATGCACGCAGTGCACCCAAAAGATTATAGCAGAATCGTCAACAGGGAAGTCAAATTCACAGAAACAATTTGCTATCACTTATGGTTAGAAAAATTGATTTGCTACCATTGGAGTTACGATTACGGTTACGATTTAGTTGATTTTCTTTTTTTTATGCCTATAGTTTATCAATAACCTGTAGATTGGCTCATTCCTAATATGTTTGCTTGATCAGACCTGTGCTGTTGGGGAGAACGGACAGAACAGGGTTTCCCCATGGTTATCATGCAAACTTAATTTAGAAGGACCTGTTTAAAGGTTACCCAAATTGTTTGCAGTCTTCATTGAAATATGCATTTTGCCACTGATTTTGACAAATTGTGTCATCCCATTATCAATGAAGATTGTATTTTAAAGCAATTTTGCTTTATTTTTCACAAAATCATATTTATGTTCTTAAAGATCAGCAAACCTGGGGAAAATGCAAATGTAAGGTTATCTCACAAGACCGATTTTCAGGTTCTGCCGGAAAAGATTACAGCACAGACCTGTTGAATCAAACCATAGTGTTGATTAAAACTGTGCACCCAACACATTTTGTGTGCACCCTAATTTTTTGTCAATTTCTACCCTTGAATCCAGGGTATTTCACTTATATGACGAGTGATTGTCCATTTCAGACTGTTTTCTTGCTGAAATACATTGAAAAATATTTACCAGAGCCAAATCGTGGGACTCACTCATATACCTGACAGACATTGAAGCAGGGTCTTAGCTAGAAATGATCACAAGTATGGTGTCCAAAATAGTTATTTTACTTCACTTGTTAAGTAACTGCATATTAAAGTCTCTCAAAACAGGATGTCCAAATGAGGCAATTTTTCAATTAAGGGTGTCCAAAGGACGAGTGGGCACCCCTCTGCCGAAGCATTTGCATTGACGTGAATTAGTAGGCCGATACGCTAACCACTTAACCATCGGCTAATGTTGTTTGGAGAATATGTTTGAGGCGTGATTAGTTCAGTTGCTCGGGAAAATCAGTTTACTTAGTGCCATCTGAAAAGGATTATATTCTTTTTTGAAAGTGGGCTCAAAGTGTCCCATTGGTGTCAGTGGGATCATGCTTGGATGAAGTGTGTAAATGAGTAAATATGGGTGATTAAAATACGATTTTATATTTCAAATTCTGATCAGCCGAACAATTTACGTGTCACCCCTTTGAAAGTGTATAGGTTCAGTGCATGGAATATCCCAGTGCCTGTGACTGTGTAGCCAAACATAGTGATGTTGTTGTTGTAAGTTGTGTTTACTTAAGCAATAATCATTATGTCAACAACACCAGGAAATAGATCAAAGCTATATCAAAGAATTAACATTCGTACCACAGATATATCAAAACGACAATCATAAACTATAGCAAACAAAAATCCACAAAACTTGTGAAAAAAGGTTGTCACAATGGAGAAAATAATAGCCTAGAATTTTTTTTTCCTTACCTGCAGCGAAATGTAATGGAGAGGATTTTCTTCCTGCTGTATCTTTGGCGTTTACATTATTTGGAGTAACCAGTTTCTTTACTTTGCTGAGATCTCCATTCCTACAAGCTTCGAATAATTCCCTTCCAGGGTCATTTAGAAGCGTTGGAGAATTCGGTTCATTTGGCAGGAGGGCCCGACGGCTCGACGCCATCTTGTGTTTTCTCTTCCGAATTCAAATCTCGTTTCGTCCTAACCGCTTGACGAGAACTAACCCATCATTTCGTCTTCCTTTTTAAATTAAACACAAATTAACAAATCAAGCTTAATATTCACAGAAATAATCTCCGGATAGTTGTAAACGATTTCATTTAAATTTAAGATGAAATTTAACAAGTTTAAAATCTAACCAATCAAATCGCACAAGTTGATTTGAGGCGGGAGATCTGTTGTTGACGAAGAGTGTCGGTGTATTTTAGGAATAAATCAAATTTTTCAAAATACAACCTTTTACATAAAATGGCAGATCTAGAAGAATTTCAAGACGAAAGTGATGAGGAAATGGAAGCAATGACTCCAGCTGAAGTTTTAGAAAAGATGGAAGAGGTAGTTGGGTTTGAAAGCCGCTTTTGTTTCAAAATAAACGAAAACTGGGCCCATATTAATTTAGGAAATGAACTGAACAACAATATATTATCAAAGTAGAGTAAACTTACAACTCTCAACAATAAAAGATACACATGGATACATGGCGATTCAATATTTCGGTTTATTTTAAAGCCATTGTCAAGAATGAAAAATATCTGTACAGAAGGTGTATATATACCGGGCAACAGGTAAGACAAAGATAACAGTAATTAAGTTGTGGAGTTGTAAGTTTACTCTACTTTGTGAAACTCATAGTGAGAATAATGCTAATATATTATCAAGTTGGGGAGAGTAGTAAGATTGAGCAAAATTGCTTGAACTAGTCACATAGAGTTGCAAGAGGGTAGCTCCTTCAGGTGACACGGTTGTTAAACTGGCAAGTTTATATTGACAGTATGATAGTTTATCAAAGTGAATATTCTCTTCAATTTGAGACAATACCATTACATATGGTAAATGTATATCCACGGACCAGGTATCGTCAATGCAGTCTTAAGCTTTATTGACAGGTAAAAGTAGTAATTCCAGGTTTTCTGAGATCCTTTTTTTTTGCACTGCATAGGAAAGAACGTTGGATAAGGGTTACCCTTTTTTTAAGACCTTATAAACTGTCACTCTCCTATTGACAAATTAATTGTTAAATTAATAATGATGAATATATATATATTGTGCACTTACCTCTATTCCCTGTGGGCACTATAAAAGTCATAGCCCAGTAATTAACCAGATATGACCCATGCCCTAAATTTCAGGATTGTTTATATGAAAATACAATTGTATTTCTGATAACACAACAATTTTCAATGCCTATCTAAATGTTTCCAGCACCTGCAGCAGTTTTCTACAACAGAGTCAGTATAAGCTTACCTTCCCACTATCAATGCACAGAGATTAAGTACAAGTTATGTTGTCCGTGTGTTCTTATGACAGTTAAATCAGCTGAAACCCACATGCTGGCTTTATCACTTTATGTCAACAAGATTAGCCATGGATATCAGGGAATCGCTAGCTGTCAGGCCATGCCAAAGCCAGAGATTAATTCTGCTCTGACCATTGCAGACATCTTAATTTCCTCTCCATTGGGGTTCAGGTTTAATTGATTCTACCATAATTTCCCTTCAAGCAACCTGTTATTTGATTAAACTTGTTTTCAGGATTGATTTGAAATGCCCATTCAATGTCCATTACACTCACTGTGTATGTGCATTGTTATTTTTATAAGTATTAAAATGAGTTATTATAATATTTGATATATTATTTGATATTCGATTACATTTGTATAGTAGAAAAAGACAATTCTGATTGCCTCCATTGGGACTTTGGGGGGGGGGGCTCTGGCTAGCACAACCAGCCCTCTAAATATAATATTTCTTATTGTTTAAAGTCCCCTCTATTCTTTTGCTTGTAGTTTGATGAGCCCTAACCTTGATCGTTGGTTTCCACTGATAAGTTTAGTGAAGTACAACAGTAGTGTAAATCCGAACAATGAAGACTCATTATGATGTCACTATCTGTTGTCAGATGATATATAAATGGTTTCACATATGCATGCCTTGTTCGGACTCAGTCAATTATTGCCCAAACCTGATTGCTTTACTTACCTGGATTTATATACATGGATCTGTTTCAGGCTTGGTTAAATGAGAAATTTGCACCAGATTTATTGGAAGCCAAAACAGAGTTAGTAGAATGTATCTTGGAACAAATTAAGGAAATGGAAGAAAATATTAAGCGAGCACGGAAAGGAGATTTTAAAGTCAGCATTCACAAACTAGAGGTGAGTTTTATTTGGCAATCACTGCTTTTATTTAGTCAAGATGGAACTATTGCCTTATAAATTGTAAATCATGTTTTGGATTGACCAAAGACAAGGTGCAAAGGTGGAAATTGACCAACTCCCTAAACCATGCTTTAGTTGGAAACCTGTCGTAACTGTTTGAGTCTTTGAGAGGACCCAGGCCCTCTTGCTAAAGGCAATATGTTTAACTTCTGAATTTAGTCATTTTCTCTTTACTTAGAATTGGAGGAATATGAAGTTTCCTAAAAGGCAAACATTTCACATTTTATCGTTGTGTTAAAGTGGCTTTTTAAAGAAAAAGTTTGGTCTGTCGACCATCACGTGTAGGAGTGGGTCACATGATGTTGTTCCAGCATGCGCGGGAGTGGTTTTTACAAGGTTTCCTCCTGGCTTAGCTATCCACCGTATTTAAACAAGGGACAGCATGACATTGACAATCCGTCGTCATATAAGTGAAATACACTTGAATACGATGTTAAACCACAATCAAACAAATACAGTTATAGTTCACCAGGGTCACATAAGTGAAATGCTGTGATGTTGGACATTAATGAGTCAACCATTCAGGTGGGTGACGGCTACTGCCCTGGCTGCGTGTCTTAAATGCTTATATTCCCAGCCCTTGCAATTGGCTTCAGCATTCGGCAATGCAGAAGCAAAACCCAAAGTAAAATTAATTTACTTTGGCATTCTTAATGCCGAAGCCACACATGTCAGACTTGTTATTGCTTGAAGTAAAACATATTGAGTCAATATTGTTGTTTCTGTGATTTTTTTTGTCTGTTGGCCTTTTTGAGGTCTCGGTCTTAAACTCTTGATGTATCAATGTTGCAATAAATTAGAAACTTTTCAACTTTGATATCCAACATAGTAATTTTGTTCAACAATTATCAAAAGCATGTCTGTAGTTCAGAAATTAATTCTGGTGTTTCAGGCTACTTTATTTGTCTTTTATCAAACCTTTTCAGATTGATCGAATACGCTTTATTTTAAGTAGTTACTTGAGAAAAAGATTGGAAAAGGTGAGTATCATTTTATAGGTGATTAAATTCCATCTGTGAAATAATGGATATATTCATAATGTTAAGATAACCTTTAGTACAACGTTAAAGCCCAATAAAAAAAATTAAAGGATATATCTATATTAATATGGAATCGGAATGGCAAGCATTTTTGGGGTTATGTTCGAATCATTATAATACCAAACAAATGAAACAGATAATAGATTGATTGAGGGATTTTTTTTCTGCTGATGTTCAATCAATTACATGTACATGTAGCTGTCAATCCTGTTTATTCGTCTGACAATCTTCTTGAGACAGTTTTGTGAAACACAGTGTTACTGAATGCTTTTGTCCAATTAATAGATCCCTTGACTGATTTATGGTTAAAAAATTTTGAACCGTTTCTTGTTCAGACCTCTGCACAAATGATTGGTTGATTGTCAGCTATAAGTGAATTTTTGCTCAACCAAGCAGACAGCTGCATTTCCTATTGTGAAAGTGTATGTCTTAAGGATAAATTTCAAAATCATTCATGGGCTTCATGTAATGTCTCAAGGGATTTCATTCAAAGCTCCTTAGAAGTGACAATGTCATATTACATTTGCTCATTGCTGTGTTTTCACAACATCATAAGGCTAAACTTTCGTATTAGGACAAACTAGTTGGCCTCAGCCCTGGCATTGAGATTATTTTATGGCTGGAGTCTGGATATTAACCGAGGTAGCACCAATTCTACCACAAGCAGACTTCATTATTGACATTATATTTCTCTTATTAGATTGAACAATTCACCATCCACATTCTGGAAGCAGAAAAGGAAAGAAGTTCAGAAGAAAATCCATTGATGTCTCCTGCCGAATTTAGGTTTGCTAATGAGTAAGTGGATCAATTTCTCACTATTATACATGTACTAGTGCATGTATATGTTTAGCAAAAGATTCTGTGATCTCCAATACAAATAACCTCCCTTTGAATGATCAAGGCTGAGTTGGCCAAGCAAGAATTGCTGCTGACTGTGTCACCTCTACAGCCCCTGTACGAATAACTCAACAACCAGTATAAACAAGCAGGCATGCTGTTTATTTCACCGTGCAAAGCGCGGCCACCTTCTTAAATTCATATACACAACAGGTTACAATAATGATGAACAAATACAAATTACATTCTGGGTGAAACTTAATTCCAAACCATGTTCGCATAACATACTCTTTCCATTTCTTAATGTATATATTAGACGTTTGAACCTGATATACATTCATCTTCGCCCTAAAAACCAGACATAAAAACAATGACTATACAGCAACTGAAAAGACCCTCTGGAAAAGCGATAAGAGGATTCCATTGAACTCTGGTTAGTATTATAACTGCTGAACTATGCAGAACAATTTTCCTAGTTCTCTCGTAATTTAAATACAAAGCAATTTCAAAATATACAATAAAATGTGACTACCGTACGGCCCCGAATATTTCGAATGGGTCTCAGAGGAAATGTTTGAAAAGTTACAGGCAGAACAGAACGATTGCCACTGATCATTAGTTAAGTGTGTGTATTAGCTGTAGACAATAGACCTACTCAAGTGTCGCTCACAACTCCACATGTGTTAAATCAACAATTAAAACGGTTTAATCATTACTAGTTTTAACTAAAAGAACAATCAACTGAATAACAAAAGCTTACGTATATTCCTTGCACATTGTGAAGCGAAAGAAAATTTCGTTTTCTTCAACCGTATATATTCGGTACCGTGTAGACCTACAGAGTTTTATGCTTCAGAACGAACCCAGTGTTATCACTCACAAATTATTTTAAATAAATTGATAACCTTTCTTAATTTTTTAATATTCCAAACAGCCCAAGTCACAACTCCTAAATGAGTCTTGCCTTTCTCATAAACATATATGATAAAAGTTTGCAAATTGCATAATTCCAATCGAACATTTGTTCGTGTCTCGATGACAGTCTACAAACGTATATGCGACCTGTTGGCATATACGCAGGATGGTTATGTATTTGGTGATGAATGGAGCTCTTTTGACACTCTTTTACATCGAAATATATGAAGTATTTTCAAAAGGAGATTGCATATTAAACAGTAAAAACTTGGTAACTTGTCACATATCAAGCTGCTGAGTTGGTCACTGAGAATGCCAAAGCAACAATACCTTAGAATGCCAAAGCAACAATACCTTGATATCGACGTCAAAAACTTATCAATTTGCATATGAATGGCTGCTCTCAAAGACATGTCGGCTTTTGTCTTTTGATCTCATTCACTTGTTTCAAATTGAATACATCATGTCCCTTTGATTGACAGTGGACAAATTGGTTTTTAATAAGATCACGTGAGATTCTGTTTTTTTTTTGGCAGCTGATTGGATAAACTGTTTATATAAGATGTCAATCAACGTCATGACAAAACTTTAAAACAAACCACACCCACTCACGTGGGTTAGAAGTGACAAGTCAACACAATACATACAGATCACCAGATGCCACTGACTGGCTGATATATTTACTCACCACTTTTAGCAAATATACCAATAATCTATTCGTCACAAATGCGAGTGGATTCATATTTTACTCGCTTTGGCTCATT
>JAQQZZ010099624.1:0-28725 GCA_030265115.1 Mopalia vespertina | reverse complement strand
CCCTCACTGATGAAACATGCTCATTCCCTCACTGATGAAACATGCTCATTCCCTCACTGATGAAACATGCTCATTCCCTCACTGATGAAACATGCTCATTCCTTTACTGATGAAACATGCTCATTCCCTCACTGATGAAACATGCTCATTCACTCCCTGATGAAACATGCTCATTCACTCCCTGATGAAACATGCTCATTCACTCCCTGATGAATCATGCTCATTACCTTACTGATGAAACATGCTCATTCCCTCACTGATGAAACATGCTCATTCACTCCCTGATGAAACATGAAAAGCTGTCATTTAAGTGAAATAATCTCAAGTACCTCTAGAACTTCAATCAAGCAAAAACTTAATAGAAAAAAGTGTGAGTTGCAGGATCTGTGAATCTGACGTGGTACATGTCCATAGTCAGCTAGAGACCCGTTCACCTGTCTACACATGTACATGTATTTTCGAAAGGCAAATTTCTACAAATGGTTTTAATGACAAGTAGCAATTCTGAATTACAACATGTGAAAGATATGAGAATGAAAAATTTTGACAGGCAAAATTCACTGTACATGTCCTTGTGTGAATTTAGTTTTTTGTATGGTTCTGATTTTAGCCATTGTTTATTTTTGGTTTTCTGAAGCCCAATTGCTGCAGCTGCACCGATATAAATACATTTGCAGGGTAGGTGTAAGTGAGCTGTACATGTAAAGGCATGACACATGTAGCTGGGCCCTACTTTTATGAAAATATTGGTACAGTATGGAACATCTGTTACAAATATAGGTCTACTCTACAGTGATGTATATCTTCTAGTTTTACACCTTGATTGTGAACAATAAATCAATGACATGTTTGAACCCCCGGTTACCATGTGGATGCTCTGCAGCTACATGTTGTGTAGACTGCACCATCTGGACTTTTTTGTTTATTTTTTTAATTTTATTTTCTAAACAATTGACAATTTTCCTTTGTAGTCCAATGAATATCTGCCAAGTTCTTTTAGCTTTTTTTGTCATTGATAAGTCATTTTTATCAAATGTATAAAAATGAATGTACATTACATGTGTAGGTAAATGTAAATCTGCATGAAGAGCTTCCCTGCGATAGACGCCTGACTATTAAAAACATTGACATTTGTGTTGGTAGTTGTTCATATTCATATGACATGTATAGTTAAACTAAAGCAATAACAACATTTCTGATAAATATGAGTCTGTTGAGGATTGTCTTAAATCAAAAACATTAAGCTTTAATATACATGCAGATCAGTGATTCAGGTTACAATACACATATTTGTTTTTCATTATTTTTACAATGATTCCTCTTGGTTTTCCACCATATTTAATTAAGGTACAATGTGAAATGTAATATCTGTCAACATATAAGTGAAGTACACTGGAGTACGACCTTTGACACCAGATTTGACCATTGTCTCATTAGGAGGGAGCTTCCTGTGGCCCTGCTACATGTACTTCAGAGTAACATGTAACAACACAAAGCTGATTTGATTACAGGGGCTTAGCCACAAATCTAAGTATGGTGTCCAAAATGGTCATTTTGCTTCACTTTTTAAGTAACTACAATGTAGGTGTCCAAGTTTAACCGTTTACCTATCTCCTGCATGTTAAAGTTTCTTGAAACAGGGTGTCCAAATGAGGCAATTGATCACTTCAGGGTGTCCATTTGGATGGGTGGACAGGTGTCTGCCTATTAGCCCTTGTCTGATTGTGATGTCGTTGTATTGCGTCTTACTGTTTTTCTGTGTTGACTTTGTTTGTTGGCAGTGACAGCTGGGATGGATCTGCCACCTATTGGGCTGAAATGCTTCCATGAGTGAAATAACCTTAAGTATAGTGTTGAGCCCCGACTAATCAAACAAAGACATTTCTTTCTTGATAATTTTCTAAGTGAAGTGAAACTTTTTTAAAAAAATTTAGAAGCCTTTTGTTTTCACTTACGGTACTACATTATTTGAAGACATTTAAGTATTACACTTTATTCACCCTACAAAATCTTTGTTAAAGTTCTTTTACATATTTTTAGAATAATTATGGCAATTGTCTGCTGCACATTGTGTTAACCTGAAGGTAAACTGCCATAACTTTACTCTGGACTATATCATGATTGACCTCTTCTCCCCAGGGGTCAATCCTTACCTGACTCTTAGCCCAGCCATGTCTGTACACATGCTGTTTGTGTTATATGTAGTAACTTGTAGTTATTTATATATATAGGCAGGAGTCTGACTGTAAACATGTGAGCTCACCAATATGTATACATATGCACTGGTTGTATACATTAATATGTATTTTGAAACCTACATGTACTTTACCACAGGTACAATGTGCTGATCGTAAATTCGTATAAACTATTCTTGATTTCCATCAATTTTTAATAAATCCAGAAATCTATATGTGTTACTTCAGTAATGATTTAAATTCCAGGGGTTCATAGAAGTTCATAGAACCCTAAATGGTAGTTAAGCTGGAGAATAAACTTAATCTGAGACATCATTTTAACGCATCACTTTTCAAAAAATCCAATTCAGACTCCATTTCTAATGTTTACGTATGATGAAAAGAAATAGTTGGTCAATTAAAAATGAAAAAAATTAAATATGTTACTAAAAAAATTGAAATTTGTTCAGTTGACGTCTATGAACCCCTGTTAATAATGAAATAGTGACTGAGTATTTATAATTATGTTGATCGATGTATGCAATTTGTCCGTGAGCCCATCATGTAAGATGTGATGCAGGGTTCGGGTTATGTTTAGGGTTATTAGGCTTAAAGTTAGATTAAGAATTAGTTTTAGGTTGCCAATTTGTCAAGTACGAATCAAGTGTGTAGCACAGCTGGCCATACATGTGCTGGAGTTAGATTTGATATTAAAAATACTCAGTTCTCCATGCTTAGAAAGTGTGGCATACAACACTAATCACATTCAAGTGAACAATTACATTGAACATAGACTAGAATATTCTGTAGCCTAGGTCTACTGTCCTCATGTTTACTGTTAGTTTCCATTGTTATATGATGGTTTTTATAAACAGGATGTTGACTCTAAATTCATGGTGAACTAGAAGGTGGGTGATGTTTGTTTAAGGAAAGTTTTTCTGGATGGCATCACCCCTTGAAATACATCAGCTGTACAGGATAGAGGGCAGGAGATGTGGGGCATGGGGGAAAAGAACTGGCTTGACCCATCCTTAGAACAGTTCAGCAGCCTTGTAGATACCCTGTTTTTAGTGTGTTTTCTTCTCAGCTTCAGTTTTCTTTTCCTTTTTGTTTTTGTTTGCGGTATTAAATAGGGATATTAGATCTAAATATATTTTCCAGGCATAGAATGAGAAAACAGTATTCAGATATAATTTCATGTAATTTGAAAAACATGGTAGGGAATTTCAAAATGCTACGTTGATTGGGGTTTAACGCCAAATTCACTTGAACATGTACATGTATGACACTATGCGAGCCCAACAGGTGAAGAAATGACCATCCTCCACACCAATGGTAACAAAATCAATCACATGAAGCAAGGACAAAGATGAAAAAACAGATCAGTGTCTTGTTTTGAATTAGGTGCACGATTGACTTTTCAAACACTTTTTCGAGTTGCTTGTCATGTACAGGCAGTCAGCCAATGTGGTATCTTCAATGTCATGTGATGTGTTACCCAGAATAAATGATGATAAAGCCAATATTGCACCTTCATGCTTGATGCCCCTTATCTGTTGAAGCACTAGCGAATTTATTGTTGCCCCTTAGCTCTTGATGTATACTGAATTAGGGATATTATCAAATTGAATATATGCTATCTTTGCTTAAGTTTAATGTTGTCCAAGTCTTTATTTAGGAATGAAAATATCTCTGTCTTCAACATATATTCCAAAATTTTCTCTTTTTTCTCCACCGTTTTATATATATTTTTTTATAAATAAAAAATCTGAAAACTGTCCAAAATATTGACTGGAAAAGTCACAATGTTTCTGCATCGGAACCATTTCTGTCTAACGAAGTGTAGAAATGCTGTAGACTTGTTAGAGGATTTATAGCAAACTGTAGCCCTAACTGAATGTACATGTATAAACCCTGGTGTTCTCCTGGCAGAGTTCACAATGCTGAAAAGGGTCAGCTTTTCCCCACTATGTTGTTCTAAGGTTTTCAGAGATAGCCCAGTTTGCTGGACAAATAAGACACCCACTCTTGATAAAAACCTATGGGGGGTCTTTAAATCTTCAATGAAGTTCAGACCGCTGACGTGGCTGGGTGGTTAGCGTGTCTGCCCACTGGGCCTACTTCCATGTACGGTTCACTGGATCGTGTCCGTGATGACCTCAGGTATATGAGTGAGTCACACGATGTGTCTCTGGCAATCCCCGGCTTGTTTTTACAAGGTTTCCTCGGAATCTTCTTGTTTTTCAACCTTATAACTTTATAAGTAATGCAAAGTGTGAAGTGGACAATCCTGCATGTACAAATGTAATGCCCTTGAGTATGACATTAAACCCCAATCAAACAAAAAGTTAATTTGTTTGGTATAAAGGACTAAATCTTACTATATTTGTTCTTAACAACAACAAAAAATCACTATTTAAAAAGATCTCAATATAGTTTCCATATCTAAAACTGAACTGTATGCAGTCAATCCTGTTAAATGGTACATTATTTTAGCATTTATAAACAATGAAGCCAAATTCTAGAGTTTTCTAAATTGTACTTCTGGACTTAATTTGAAACTTATCAATCCTGGATTTAAAAAACCCTAGTGAAATGAAAACTGTACTTGATGACCTTAAGGGGGAGTTGTTTTGGGGCACAGTCTCAGTTACATATCAAGAACAAAACAAGTTTTAGATGTTTATCAAATTTCTCTCCACCCTCAATTTAGAATACATGTGTGTATTTGTACTCCATACAACATCTAGGGCTTAGCAAAGTTCATTGGTACATGTACTTCAAGTGAACTTTAATTCATTTAGAAAAGCTTAGGTAGAGGATGTATTTAAACCTTCTTATATTTGGGGTCCATGGCCAAGTCTCAGGGATTGAAGAGTAGCAATGCTGTCGTTACTTTATAGCACTAGAGGAAAATTAACTTTCCAACATTATGGAAACACTTCACATATTGGTTGTACATGTACTAGTGTGGAATAGTATTGGAATACACTGCCATCATATAAGTGAAATACACTTTAGCATGACATAAAACACCAATCAATCAATCAATCATGAATCAATCAGTAAGAATAACAAATGTTTGTCAAGGTTTCTTGGAAGTGTTGCCCTGGTGCTGATTCATGTTCCCCAGTGGACCTCTGGTAGAAGGAAAACTGGAGGTTAACAATGTTACACCTTACAAAGAGCTGCATAGCTCCTGTGAGGTTTCATGTTATCCACTGTATATATAAAGTAAAAAGTGGACAGTCCAACAATATATTTCATCACTACTTGTATTTTGAAACGAACCCAAGCAAACAAACAATTTTTCCAATAAGAGTATAACAGTTCAAATTATTTTGAAAGTTTTTTTTTGAATTTACATTAATATGTATTGAGTTTAATTAAACTGATACATGTAATTAAACAATCATTTTTTTTTTTTAAATGGACTTTGAGCAAGTTGTTATCTCAAATAAATTTATTAGGCGATTTGTGCAATGTCATTAGGATTTGGTTGTAATTCTTAATCCCTCTGTTTGAATAAAATTATTCCAAAATAATGCTATGTTTGATCATTCTATCAGCTTGTTGTGTGCACTGGTATCATGTACTACTCTTGAATGTAATGTCAATCAAAAATGCCCCCACTCCCAGGTCCCTGCAAGTATGTTGCATGGTCAGTATAGCTCAGTCTTTCTACTGTTTGCAGAGTTTAGTTTGTAGTTTGCGTTATCAGATGTTACGTGTACAGTAAGTGAATTAATGTGCATGTATGGTGTGAAGAAATTTTTGATTCTCCAGTTTGGAAAAAGTCTTAAATTAAGGCATACATTTTGCAATTTAATTTTCAATCAATCAACGTTTATGTTTAGCGGGCTTATACATTTTAGCAATTATCTATGAAAGTTTTGAAAGGTACCAGTTGTAAACATACATTTACATATGTATGAATGATAGGAAGTAGTTAAACTAGGGAGCTTCCTAGATCTAATCATTTCTGGTGTCTCTGTGTCTACCTCTTGTGATTGTCATATTGTGTTTGTTACCATTGACATTAATGGTGGTTTCCTTCATGGATTGGATACCATGCCATCATATGGGTGAAAAAACCTTGAGTATGGCATAAAACCCTAATCAAACAAACCAAAGAAAAACATGTTGATGTACAGTGCATGTACTTAATGAAAATTAATCAATTTATGATGCAATTTCCTTTTAATATTATATCCAAGATTGACTTTTTCTCACCCATGTATTTAATTGTACCAAGGGTGGATATACGTGAACAGACTGGTGATAAGTGGTTACTGATCAAAATCTGTCATAAACTGATGAAAATGAAGTGTCTTCTATGCTTATTAATATTAATAATACCTGATCAAAATCTGTCATAAACTGATGAAAATGAAGTGTCTTCTATGCTAATTAGTTTTTTTTACCTTATTTCAAACCTTGATTGTACCCATATAAATTTCACCTTTGCCCTATTTCTATGCCTCCATGTTTTAATGCCCAATGATTTAGCCATTGAGGTACATTTACACTATTGGCTTTATTATCATTTATCCTAGGTAAAACATCGCGTGACGTTAAAGATAACACGTTGGCTGATTGCCTGAACATGACAAGTAGAAATGTGAGATAGTTTGTGAAAAGCCAATCCTGCACCTATGTAACTTGATTTAGCACAGCTTTGAGCTTGTGAAGCATTGACCGTTCTATGTGACCATCATTGTACTATGTATAGATCAAATTAACACTGGCGGCCAGCGGTTAGGGGTAGCTTCCTGTGAATTGTGTCTATAAAATCACATGCAAAAATTCACATATACACATGCTGTAGAATGGCCAACAATCATATTCATCTCTTTCCACTGCATTACACTTGCTGCTTTTGCACAATGTTTAACATAGAAGTTTTGCTATAAGGCAAGACTTACATGAAATGATTTTATTTTGTTTTGCTAAACATGTACACGTAGTCAAGGTGGCTGGTTTTTTAATAAATTGCTTTTGATTTTGTCAATTACAATGTTTTCAAGATTTGGTACATCCCTGTGCTAGAGTGATTAAAGTTAGGCAATATATTATGATAATCGCTTGCCCTGCTAGTCAGATACAGGTACCCAAGGAGGCAGGGTAAATTTTCTTTCTGCATAGTAAAAAAATATACTATATGTATTTTGAATAAATGAAGAGAGAAAAATTTGCTTGCCTCCACCGGGATTCGAACCTGAGACCTTTGGGTTATAGGCCCAACACTCTACCGACTGAGCTACAGAGGCTCACGGCAAAGTGAGTCCCGAATTCTGACCCAGTGAAGACGGCGATTTTCTCTCTTCATCAAGCACGGACACAGGGACGCTAAATTAGCATCTTTTAGATCTAGATATTACTCACAATTGTAACTTCATGAATATACTTATATTTTGAGCTCAGTATGTGTTAGTTAAAACATGTTGGATATTAAAGACTTTATATATATTTATACCTAGATCTATCTAACATAAAATGTAAAAATGCCTTCCTATTTGTTTTAGTCAACAGACACAGGGTTTTATTAACAGTTACCTGGCCCAGCTGAGAATAGCGAATGTCGATCAAATCTGGATTGGACTCAATGGTTGGTATATTTTATCAACGCCAGCAACATACCAGACATGTTGTCAAAATGGCCTTTTGATATTTTATTCATATTTGTTTGTGGGCCCTGTTTGCTCTCGCTTACGGTTTCAGATTCTGTTCTTCAAGTATCAGATTTAATGAAATATCGAAAATATAACTGTCACCGATTTGTTTAGCAAGCCTACTATTAGGTCCCCATGTTTCGTTTATAAAGCCATAACTCATTTTTATCGTATATTTTTTCAAAGATCCGTCGGGTACAGGACAGTTCGTCTGGAGTGACAATACCACACCTGGAACCTATAAAAACTTCCCCGACTTTCGCAGCATCCCGAATGGCAGGAGAACCTGTCAGTATATCTCCACAGGTGAGATCTTACTTCATCGAATCAGAATTTTTGTCCTGGGCCAATTAAAACATGTATCCCATCAATAAATTTCTAGTTTTACTCATTTGACATTTTCGGTTGTCAATAAGTCACCTCAATTTAATTAATAATAGTATACTGCTTTGGGAACTACACCGTGCGCAATGCAGTGATGTTAGGAGAGATAGAAAATTTAGTGGCATTGTTTTGTAAGTTCGCTATGTGGACAAAACGTGAAAGTTTACTTCTAGGTTTTTATGAACATTAACTGTATCTTACATGACGTTCTTACCCAGCATTGCCGCATGAATATATTATTCTATCTGACTTTTTTTTGCAATGTGAGTTATTGAGGTGTGATTTGGCTACACCTACATACCTGTAAGCACCTGTACATACATTGCCCAGCTGTTTTAATCTCTGTCAACTCCTAAAGTAGTTGGTAGGCTGCCCTATTACCAATAGTTAACGCCATATTCTTTTTCGGGTAATAAAACAGTTTTTTCCCGCTTCAGATAGTACAAATGGAGAATGGATATCCGGGCCTTGTTTACTTATCCGTCCGTTTATTTGTCAAACAGATTCCAATAAACTGGTCTTGGACATAACTACACCAAGCCGTAAGTCATTAAGGAAAGCATTTCGCATAACTTTTGTCAAACTGTTTTGTTCTGATTGGTCGAAAACACGTCACGTGACATTGAATGTAACATGACGCTGTAAAATTTCTGTTGACGCCGTGCAATAATAGTATATGTTGCAAACTGGATGACGTGACAATGAAAATTATATTACTGTCCATCAATTTTTTAAATTTCTTGGCTCACGTGAACTTGTAATATTGTAAAGCAAATGCCGGGGTTACACCGTAAGTCAGGTTTGCTATGTTTACCACTTGTAATAAAACAACGGAAGGAATAGGACCTACTTTCGGTATAACAAAACAAAAACTTTATGTTTGAGAATGGAACATCATGATTTGTCAGCCCTCTACAAACTGATGTTCATGATCATATGAATCGAGCTGATAAACACGATGATTATTCTCAAACATCCAATATTTATATCATCTTACATAGAGGATATGTGAAGTTCGAATACCATGAATATTGACGGAATGTGTGGTGAGAGAGATAAAACAGGAAACGTGAAACGTTAAGTGGGTTTTCATATCAACCATTCA
Organism: Mopalia vespertina; assembly: GCA_030265115.1. Taxonomy (NCBI): domain Eukaryota; kingdom Metazoa; phylum Mollusca; class Polyplacophora; order Chitonida; family Mopaliidae; genus Mopalia; species Mopalia vespertina. Next base: position 19,390 of record JAQQZZ010099624.1, on the reverse strand, counting down.
CAAGAGGAATATTATGGTGTTAAAACTGCACTGTGGTACATTATTTGATTATTTATATCGAAATATTAATTTACAAATCAGAGCTGGGTTTTTTTTTTTTGGTGACAATTTCAACCTCGGCGAGATTGGAACAGCATGACACTATTGTAAACGTGAAATGAAACAGAATGACCTTATTCGAAACGGGACGACACATGCTGTATCCTCTGTGTCGCGTAGTGAAATGACGCTCGCTCATATGTAACGTCTTAATAGAAACGAGGGTCTTTGATACAGAACAAAGTGCATGTTCTTTAATGGAAAGTGAAATACCACTCTTAGGATTGAAGGAAATCGTGGTATTTCACCGAAAAATAAAAAATAAAAATTTGTATGTGTAACTTCACAAATATTTTCTTAGCAGGCGTTAAACAGATCTCCTGGATATTGGTCTTGGCTATTATTTAAGTATTCTGGCTTTTCTCATTATCTTTTTATTTCTTTTAATGTATCATTAAATACATCATACACCAAACTATGGTATAATCCATAAAAGGTGAAACAGAATGTAAGCATATTTTAAAGAAAATTAATCCCAGCTTGTTTGTTTTCAGCCCGCTATATTTGTCCGGATGGTTGGATTCAGAGAAATGGACAAAGTGATAAGTGTTTGTCTTTCCAAGACGTCACGATGACGTGGATTGACGCCCGTCACAGTTGTCAATCAATGAATGGGGACTTGGCCCGAATAACAAATCAAGATGAACTGTCGCTTATCAATGGTGATATGTCTTATAATTTAGTGAATTAATGCGCGATATAATTTAACAACGAATATATTTGCCTAGCAATGGAATTACCATGCAATATTTGCAGTCGTAGTCCTCTCCTATAGAGAGTTGTTTGTAGAGCCTATGGCAGAGAGTGGCACAACTACATGTACTATGGATGGCTGAATAATTGAAGCAGCTTATCTTGAGATGAGTTATTACTCCTAAAACCCTACAAGAAGGGTTTGATAAAGATTCCGAAATGATTTTTGACAAACACATGCAGTTAACAGTCAATATCGAAACTTCATCAGCTTGATTAACAAAGTCAATATAGTGAGGAAACTTTATTCGTCTGATTATGTTGACAAATTTTTCTTGGGTCATTCCAGAACATCTGGTTTCCTCAAGCTGGATAGGGTTGAATGATCTGACAACTGAAGGTAAACTGGTCTGGTTAGATGATACAGATCAGGTATGTCTTAGAAAATCCTATAGTACACAGTGTATAGTGTCTATAGACCTTGCTGTACCTCTGGGTCGATTTTGAGGGAAACACATTTTCTGTGACCATTATTGCGCAGAATATAGGCCGTTACAAAATAATAATAACTGGGTTTTTTTTACTGTTAAAATGTTACTTCTTTTAGACTTTTTGCCCAAGTTTTGTAATATATGATACTGAGAAAATCCTGTTTATGTGACATGTGATTTTTTTTTTTCATTTTCCATTCATAATGCTACTATATTTGGAATGAGGCTGGTGTAACCAATCGCGTTGCCCACCATAATTTCTCATGCATGTGTTCATTGTCTTACTATCTCTGGACGAGACTTAGTTTGCCAATCAGGCACAGTTTATAAATAAAAACAATTGTGGTGCTGAAGATATGTGCATGTTTTAGCCTTGCGTCAAACTCTGAAAACAATTTAAAACTTCAGGTCAAAAATATATCCCATTGGTTAGTTAAGCCTGGCCCAGAGACGGCGAGCCAATGAAACACAAGTATAGGAAAACATGTCGGGCAGAGCTATTGGCTATACGGCTGATTCACCAGCAAAAACTTTCAATGTTTAACTTTAAAGCAAAGGGGTCCAGTAAGACACACTATTTACACTCCACAGTTATCGACAATTTTTACTAAATTTTGAGGCATCTGTGTTTGTGTGTTCTTTGTTCATATTCAAATTTAGAATATTTTGTCTATTGTGAAATGGCTTTAACCGGCTTATGTCGGAATATCTGAATATATGACCATTCCTGAAATACAGGGTTCGAGTTTCGTGTTAGCGTAAAGTGTTTATGGTCGACTGTTTAGATTTCACAGTTACTATAAAACAAATCACTTTCTTGGTCATAATGCGGAATTTCTGTCATTGTCCTATGTGCGAGTTACTTATTTACAACTAGTAATCCCTGTTGTGGTTTAACAGTTTGAACTTTTTGGTAAAGCTTTAAAAAAAAACATTTTCCTAACAGCCGGATTATTTTTACCTGTCTTCACCGTCACAAACGGATGCTACGATGAACTGTGCCTACTCCAGCTTTGTCTCTGGATCCGGTCTGGGCCGCTGGATGGTGGCGGATTGTAATACAACACACAGTTATATCTGTGAGAAAATGGCACGTAAGTAAAACAAATTATTCTTCTGGCCTTCTCTTTATTATACAAGATACAAAATGTTGAACACGATGTTGACGGTCAACATCAGAATGATGGTCAACATGATTTTGATGGTCAGCTTAATGTCGATGGTCAACGCGATGCTGATGGTCAACAAGATGTTGATGGTCAACAAGATGTTAATGGTCAACATAATGTCGATGGTGACCATGATGCTGATGATCAACAGGATGCTTATAGTCAACACGATGTTGATGGTCAACAAGATGTTGATGGTAAAAAAATGTTGATGGTCATCACATTGCTGATGAGCTACACGATGTTGATGGTCAAGATCATGTTAATGGTCAACACGATTTTAATACTCAATATGATTTTGATGGACAAAACGATGCTGCTAGTCAGCGATGTTGACGGTCAAAGTGTGAGCAATAGTTTAAGTATATCCATGTTACCAAAGTACTCTGTAAAATGCTCTAAATTCTACCGTATGTCATTAGTTGATTCACAGATATGTTGTATATTTTAATTTCTACCGTATGTCACTAATTGATTCCCAGATATGTTATATATTTTAAATTCTTTTGTATGTCATTATTGACTATCAGATATATTATATCTTTTAAATGATACCTTTTGTCATTAATTGACTCCCAGATATATTGTATCTTAGTGTTACAGCTTTGGTACCAGACTCGCTTCTCGATTTCATTAACCAAGTGTTACAACATTGTGCCTAATTTTAGTCCGTATTTCTTTTCTGTACAGTCAATGCTGGTTCCGTTACTCTGTCTCCAACCACAACATCAGGTATCTAATAGGTTTATGTTTACATTCTCGGGTATTGTGTAAAGCGTCTGATGTCACAAACGGAATACATACAAAACTCCCCATAGTGGGGTATCACAATGTAATGTGGTAGGAAGAAACTATTCAAATCAGGTTGGCGGCTGTCATTTCTTTATTGGGAATTAGCACTGTGTCAATACCTTAACTACGTAGTCATAATAACGCCCTGACGGTTAGGGGGTTAATGGAAACGAAACGGCTGCTCACCCATGACAACAATACACCTCAATGGTGCTTCCGAACGGGCAAAATGGCGGCAGCAATTCAAAGCTAATCATGTGCGCGGCACGGGATGTAATTCCAGCTGTCAAAAATTACAGAGGCTAGCTGAGCGGTCAAAGGGACATAATTAGCACTATAATAGTAGGAAAACAGTAGTCGTGTACGAAAATAATTAATTTCTACAATAGTCACGGAAAAATTGATTAACAATTAAAGCAAAATTATAGGGCTCTGTCACATATTCCACTGCTGCATAGTTTTCGTCTCGGAAACCAACTGAATACGATATATATTAACGATATACGTAGTTAGTTATCAAGCTTCATGAATTTAAAAAAAAAACATTTGCTTTAAGAGTAGATGGGTCTGACTTATGTTCGCCTGGATTTTTCTGATTACACTTGAATCTCTTGTTATGTCACAGGTTTTGGAAGATGGTGCACATAAGTATGTTGGCCAGCAGTACGTCTGATTGTCCTGCGTAATGTTTCATACCCACTATTCGACACCTTATCTAGAGTTTCAACAGAACAAATCGAATCGCCCACAGAGGGGGAATGCTCCCCTGCTGTTTCTGTAGTTCTAGTCTCCACATTTTCAGGTTCTTGAGAAATATGCGGGTCGTGAGTTACAAAACACAGTTCCAAATGTTCGTCGTCTGTACAGTGGTCATCATGCAGAGTGTCGCGTTGAAACGCCACAGAAAATTCGCCAGAAACACAGTCAGAAGGCTCACGTTTTGGGAAGAATGTCTTCAACTAGGTCATTGGCATCTAAAATATCTACTCGATTCTCCGTCTTTTTCCTATATCACCCTCGAGTTCTTCGACAGCATGGAAATGACTTTCGGGTTTCCGGTGGGTGACAGGGTTTCGCGTATCTTGGATCTTGTGTCTGTCACGAAAACTTCTGCCCCGAATGTGGACAAATCACGCCGTTTCTTCCGTCGAAGAGCTTCTATCTTGGTCTAAACTGATGCCTATGAAAATGCCTTTTGCAGTCTAGTGTAATGATCAGCATCCCAATCATCAATGTTCTGATAAGAGTCATCCACAGAAAGACCCAACAAGCTGTCAACAAGAAACTTGGGCTCTCGACCAAAAAACTAGTGGTGTGGTGAATACTTTGTCGATGAATGAGGCGGAAACGTTCGAAGAAGGCCGTGCATGGTGCGGCCAAATCTCCCACAAGCCCCGTTCCCTTCTGCTTTCAAAGTGTCTGCCCTCGTCGATGTGTAGGCGATGTGGTACTTCAAACTTCACAAACCAGAGCCTTTGTCACTCTAGCAGCTTGTAGTCATGCGTAGGTGTGAACTCTGTGAAGACCTCTGTCAGAAGCAGTACATTCTCAAACCCACAAGACTTCTTAAGTGTAGTAAATTCTATGTCTTTTGGCAAGCACAGATCCCAAGGAAGATCGAACAGTCCTTCCAGCTTTGGAAAGAAGGCAACGTTGACAAGTTTTACGTTGCTGTTCCACCTCACTTCCCATGTTCAGCCAGAAACATTTTTCTTTCAACAGCTCCAAAGATCACTGAGGATCCTGATGGCTGCATTTGTTGTGGGTTTCCGTAAGCACTTGCTTCTTCAAACATGTCGGAAGAATTAGTTGCTTGATACGTTTTACATGTTGATTCGCTTCCCGAAACAGCAGTGCATCAATCTCCTGCAAATTGTCCCAGATCTTGATGAGTTTATTACCTAAGGTTAGTTCCTGCTCAAGTTCTTCAGGTGATGGCTTAACTTGTTTTCCCAGTAATAATGCAACCGCCCGATGAAAGGGTCTGCATTGTGCATCTTTCTCATGTCGAATACTTGGTAATGTGGAGATGGATGTAGGGTCTGTCTTTGAGGATGTGTCTTGAACTTATTGGTGCCAAACAGATGACGAAGTTTGTGGTACTGATCTTTGACTTCCAAGAGTATCTGTGTTTATGTTTTACACACAGAATCCACAACAACTTGTTACAAACGACACTTCCTTTGCATGTTCTTTCTTTATGCTGAGGGCATCTGCATTTCCATTACTTTTGTCAGACTTGTATTTGTGGTACAATTGAAATGGGTAAGAGCAGCAGCCCATCTAAATTCAGTATCTCCTAGTTTTGCTTTGGTATTTAAAAATGTAAGAGGGTTATTGTCTGTATACACAACGAAAGTAGAACCTAGCAGCATGTCTCTTAATTTATCGGTTACAAGCCATTTCAGACACAGGAGCTCTAACTTCATATTGCTGTAGTTTTCCATGGATCTTTCGCTGCTTCTAAGACTACGGCTAGCTTATGACTATCTTGTTGTTGTTTTTCTGTTGTTGGGATAAAACAGCTCCCAGACTATGAAAGCTTGCATATATCGCCAAATTAAATGTCCGCGAGAAGTCTGAATGTCAAGAAAAGGAGGGCTACAAAGTTTCTCTTTAAATGTTTTATAGGCTTGACTGCACTCTTCGTTCGAGTGCTGTTGGAATGTCGAGTTTGGCTCTGGTGGAGGTCTCGATTTATATTTCCTCTTAATGGGACAGCCGGCTAGCCATACTGAAGTGGTGCTGCTATCTTAACATAGCTTGGAACAAATCGGCGATAGTACCCGGTTAGTCCGAGAAATGCTCCTTCTGTGTTTAGGGTTTGCCAGACTTCACGGTGTTGATCTTATCTGGGTCTGGGAATATACCTCGTATTTGTGTGTGTTCATTTAGTTCACGGTAGTAAACACACATATGTGGGGTTCTATTCTTCTTCCTAGCAAGATAAAAAGGAGAGGCAAAAGAACCGTTGAATCTCTTATAATACCATTTCTTATTTCCCCGTTTAAGATACTGCTTCACTTGGAACTCGGAGAAGTGGAACCTTAATTGGTATGTTGGTTTCCATGTTTAGTCGCTGAGAGATTTCTCTACAACCTATGCCATCGTATGATGTGCTGAACACTGAAACATGCCTGAATAAGAGATCATCAATGCGTTGTTGTTGCACAGAATCCAGACTGTCACTGAAGTGTGTTTTATGAATGACACTCTTTAACAGGGCAGATTTGCCAAGTTCTGATGAAACTTCTTCTACAAAAACGTCACTTTGGTTGAGCTGTTGGACTTTAATTTCGGGCTCAACTGCAAAATTACTTAAAACAACTTCTGGAGTTCTAGGTTTGCTTTCTGTGCAGAAATGATTCCTTCGCAGGACATTCTAACTCGAGCAGGACCCAAAGCTCTTCCATTTTGTAGCGGACACTCATCTGATTCAGCTTTATCTACAAGTTATCCATAAAAGTGCCCTAAACCAACTGGCTAACAGTACCATTAATTATAATGAGAGTTCTAACATATTGCTAACATATTTACTACTAGCCACTCTATCCATCAAAATAATTTCAGGTTTTGGTTTTATGCGCATCTCATTAAACATGGTTAGCACAGTTGCCCATTTATTATCAGAGTTCTGCACTAGAGATGCAATAACCTATGGAACCGGGGATCTTTAAAACGCAACAAGAAATGTGATGCAAAATGTTGCACCCAATGACACCTCGACAGGATTTCTTTTTGTCGGCAATAGGAGTATCTTTCATATCACATGTGATCAGGAATCACATATTATAAAATGACCGCCCTATCACTGTAAGGTTAAGATCAATATATTCCAGATATGGAACAGAAAGTCCTTGTACACCACTAATTTGAAGAAATTCAGATACATCAAACAGCCCTCCTTCCTGAACCAGGTGTTCGCTAAAGAATGATTCTGTAACTGTTGAAATTTGAGCCCCAGTGTCCAACAAACATCTGGTTTCCTGGCGACTAATCGGCACTACTTCTTCGGGACCGGCACCTATGGCTTTCTTGAAAATCGAGCTTTCATAGCCGTCATTGCCTACCAGTTGGCTCGCATTGACAGTCAGTTCTAGTTTTAAATGCGGGTAACATATTTGGTTTGATCAACATTCCGTGGACAGGCACATGTCCAGCAACTACGAGGCTGGTGTCGGCTACTTTGTTGAGGTTGTGCTGATAATTTTGTTCGTTACGGTTCATTTATCTTTCTTTAAGCAGCTCAGACTCTGGGTTGGCAGTTTGTCCTATGTGCAGCTGTTGATCTTATGTGAGAGGCACTGACACTTAACCACTGTAAAGCTCTGTCATTTAGATGAAGGAAACTTAAACTTAGCGATTCAAGGTTTCATATATGAGGCTCTCTCTGCAAACAAGAATCTCGAACGGAGCTAGCTAGCCTGTTTTTTAAAAACAGTGTCGCGACCGATGACAAATGATCTGTCCAAAACACATATTGTGTCATAAAGCTCTACAAGCTTCTGTGGTAGGCTAAGGAGATCTTCAGTAGTCTGGCGATATCCAAGGAACAATTCTTGAAGCATTAGATAAGATTTCCCAAAAGCGTTCCAGATTTTCTAGCTCTCCGCGCCCAAGTATTTCCTGTCGAGCCTTTCCAGCAAGGTAATCGAGAATAAAAACAACCTTTTTGTTTCTGGCTTAAGTTCCTTGTGGCTACTTGACATTCAACATCGGTGATCAATTCGTGAATCGTGAGGTCAGTTGAGTTTGTTGATCTGTTTAAGAGACACATACCAGTTCAGAAGACTTTTGTTGTTCCTGTAGAAGTTGCTCTTGTAGCTTCTGAACAATAGCCTGGAGGTCTTCTATTGATGCCATGGTTATCCCAATTCCACTTCTGACACCAAGTGTTACGTGATTGGAAGAAACGACTCAAAGCAGGTGGCGGCTATCATTTCTTTATTGGAAAGAAGCATTATTAAGACATCTACTGCGTAGTCACATTAACCCCCTGACGGTTAGGTGGTAAATGGAAACGAGACTGCTGCCCCCGCATGGTAACGATAACACCTCGATGGTGCTTCCGAACGGACAAAATGCCGGCAGCAATCTGAAGTTAACCTGTGCGCGGCGAGTGACATAATTCCAGATGTCAAAAGTGACAAAGGCTGGCTGAACGATGAAAGGGCCATAATTAGTACTAAAATAATAGGAAAACAGCAGTCGTGTACGAAAATAGTTCACTTCTACGATAATCACGGAAAAATAGATTACCAATTAAAACATATTGAAAGGGCCCTGTCACAACAAGGCCTAACTGTCACATTCTAGCCTGTTATATCATTATATCGCCTTTTCATCGTTCAGGTTTCACTAATGTAAACTATATAACGTTTACTTCCCACACTCTTGTTACCCTAAAATCACATAGATGAACTTACAAATCCAGTCGCTGTAGTCTCCGAATCGAAGACCTTTACTTGCAGTTTTAACTTTCCATACAGCAGCTATTAGCAGGTCCATGGATTTGCCTCTATTTGCTGACTGTCCCATTAGGTCGTGTGTCCGCGACTGCTGAATTGCGAAGATCCAAGAAGGCGTCAGCCATTTTCATGTTTTCTTACAACCAGAAGTAAATATCTGCGAGTCGGTGATTGCAAGTTCGTTAACATAGAATGTGATTTTAGTTTGGGATGGTTGGTAAACTTTATGTAATTTACATACTTGTCATGTGGATGTTGAAACGAAGATGCCGTGAGTAAAGTAAGCCTACATTCAGCCGTTCGTTTTAAAAACAGTTTAACGGCCGAGGTCCCGAGTGATTTCGCACTTGTATTTCATAATCTGTTTTATATGACAGTAGCCATATAAGAAAGCGCAAATCCATTTTTTAAAAATTCATTCCTTTACTTATTTTTCATTTTGGAGTATGTATCACACGATATACATAATAAAAACAAAACAAAACGGGGTTTTTATTTGTTTTTTAAAATAACATATTTAATTTAGAACATTTTAGATACATCTAAATAGTATTTTATTTAGAAGCCTGTGATAAACTACTCTTTCTTTCATGCTATTTACATTGTTTAGCAAGCAATATGCAGTTCTCTGTTGTATATACGCGTTCCATTTAAAACACTTTATATATATGACAGTTAACATATTGCAATACAAATATCTGGTTGTTTATAATTTAGTTCCGTGGACATCAGACTGTGGGCCGGGCTGGGAAGAACACTCAGGGTCATGTTACATGTTCAGAGATGAACAGAGGAATAGGGATCAGGCTCGATCTCTTTGTAAACAGAATGGTGGTGATCTGGCTAGCATTAGACATGCTGTAGAACAGAGCTTTATTACAGGTACGAGAGCCACTGTCTAAGCCTTTGTTTCATTTCGTGTTGTTAATTTGTTCTCATATCTTATTTTATATGTTTTGAAAAACATTATCTGCTTTTTTTCTGCTCAATGTATACCTATCCCCTCCCCATGTGACTTCCCCGCAATTGCCCATAAAAATACAACGACATGTGACTTAATATACTATCTTTGTGACAATATGTAACATTTTCATGATTGTAAGACATTCAAGAGAAGATTGATTTCTTTTTTGGTGAGTAACGGCAGGCTTGAGGGCATTTCACTTATGTGGCAGCAGCGTACTCTAACAATCCACACTAACACAGCCATAAAATATTAAGCGTTTGCTTTGGACGAAAGTTACTGCTCCTGAAGTGCTAAATAGAAAGTGCATGACTACAAATGGAACATACTGACCTAAGTCAGAGGGCATTCAGAAAAACACAAGGTTTATGACCTTTTTATTGGGTGCTTTGAGATGCACTGAATAGCTTTGCCTTTTCACGAGTTCATTGTGCACTGGACGGGATGCCAAAAGCAAAATCTGTAAATAAAACCTGTTTAAATTGAGAGTTTGTGGTTAATGTTTACAGGTCGTTTGAGAAGTTTGACATCCATATATTTCTGGATTGGAGCAGAAGACTTGTTGTTAGAGGGTGGCTGGACGTGGTCGGATAATTCACCGGTGGCTTTCATAAACTGGGACGCTGGTAGGAGTCCTATATTATCAGATAAAGTGAACGTGGAATTTCATCAATTAGGGATAACAATGGCTTGTCACTTGGACAAGTCAATAATAGATACTCGTCCTTCTTATTTAACAATTTAGATGTGACGCTTGGTAGATTTATCTCGGCAAATTCACAGCCGTTTCGTCGCACTGTACAAACAGTATATAATTCTCAATAAGCTGTTCTAGTTTTGGTGTGCTTGATAACTTTTAGCAGAAGCCAATAAACGTGAGACTTTGGTTAAATAAGAACAAACCCATAGATAAAGCATATTGAGGTATTATTTATGAAAATGTGTTTCTGTCTGTGTGTATATGTTTAAGGTCAGCCTGACAACAGTGGCGAGAGTGACTGTGGGGCAATAAGATCCCCACGGGGTACCTGGGATGATTTGAGGTGTAACTCAGAGAATGGCTTTATCTGTAAGAAAAAAGGTAACCTGTTTATGTTCACATAGGATCATAGCTTTGCTAGAAAAGAATATAAACTTGGATTGTATGATGACATAATCGAAGTTATCATTGTTATGAACATCTGATGAAAAATGGTACGTACATGTATGTGAATAATTCAACCCACAAGCCGATAACGGAACAGAATGTATTATAATAAAACCTCAGCTCAGTGATAATACGATTTTTGTGCCTCACTGTATGTTTTGCTTGCAGCATCAAGTATATCTACATCCGGGGTATCTACCACCACTGCTCATTCGCCCACTACGAGTACAGGTACGTCATCACATGCTAACGTAGCGTTTAAACTATTTTTGCCACATGTATAAAGCTTATAATTGTAATTATACGTTTTTCGGCCTTGTTTTGACATTTATTCGGGTTTTCTCCTATCAATTGACTGGTAGGCCTAATTGGTTTCTCTCGTTCTGATTTTAATCTGCCTTCCCTTCTTGATGACTTGATAACAGTCAACATTATAATGGTTATGGACGCTCAAAATCTGGCTAATGTCTCAGCGAAAAAATGTTAAACAGCTTTTAACAAAAATATATAATATTTTAGATGACGTCATGAGATGGAAATGAAGCTATTCTATACGGCTCTAAGTTTATCTGATAATTTCTATTTGTACAGCATTAACACTGGGCTGTGAGTCAGGATGGACCGCCTTCTCTAACTACTGTTACATGATCAAACATAGCCAGGCGACTTGGTCCGAAGCCCAGAAATCTTGTGAACGGCAGTCAGCCGATCTGGTCAGCGTCAGAGATGAGAATGAACAACGTTTCGTCTTCAGTCAGGTTCATCAAGGTAAGATAAGCCGTGGTTACAAGTGCCTGAAACCAGATCTATCATTCTCCACGTGCCTTTGGGGTCTACTTAACCATATCTTCAGTAATAAAGAGGATACTGCTTCATGTGTGAAAAATTTTAATGTACCGCGAATAATTATGTTGTTTTCGTTGTTGCTTAAGTCGGTTCTTTTATTAAAATGAGTTATGTCCTTAACTTATCACAATCAAATCAGGAAAACCAAAGAAAGACGGTCTGCGAAAGAAACAAACAGTCTATATTTTTTGTATCTCATCTTTGAACGGCTAAATCGTAATTATTGCAGTTGTCGAAAAGGGAGAAATGTCAAAGTATGTTTAGTGAATCCATTCGTAAAAGAGATTTGTTAAAATGTCTTACTCAAGTCATACAAGACGAAACGTGTGACAAGCTGATTTCTTTACTTATTCAAAAGAGTCATAGGATAATAAAAAGGGTTTCTTGAAGATATTTTAAAGTGGTGTAAGCGTATTTAAGTCTTTCAAAAGTAAGATAAGTTATTAATGGCGATTTAGTTAACAATAGATTATTATAAAATAAGATATTTTAATAAAAGAGAATTGCTCAAATTTAAACCAAAAGTGAACTATCTAAAGGGGGTGAACTAAAGTCATCCACATGTTTGACCGGTTAAAAGCAGAAATGTAAACAATGAAATGTTAAATGATAAGGTAAGTTTAAGTCATACAAAAATGGGATATTTTGAGAGGGGTTTACTCAGGTCCCTTGCTGCAGCTGGTCATTGCGATGTAAGCTTTGTTTATAAAAAGGGTTTAATTCATGTTACGGTATTCAAAAGAGAGATATGTTTTAATTTTTTTTAAGTAAAGTGATTAAAAAAGTGATAAATTGCAAATGGTTCCACATTTTAAAAAAATAGACTATATAGACAGCAAAGCAGGTCATGCATGATAATTTTAAGAAGTATGGCGGATACTGTCACGGATTAGTTGTCGTGCGTTGGATCAATTGAATAAACTCCACTAGAGAATAATGGTTTGAATATCCACCTTAGGTGTTAAAGGATGTAGGTTTAATAAAGGCTGGATATCGCCTGTTTCGTTGTATTCATTTACTTGTCTCTTTTTACAGTAGTAATGAGCGGTCCTGTGTGGTTGGGATTAAATTCGCTCCGGAGGCAGCGTCAATATGAGTGGTCGGACGGACAGACAGTCACATATACCCACTGGGCACGTGGTGAACCGAATAACCCACTAGGAGGCTCACAGAACTGTGTTACATTTAACTTCAAAGGGGTAAGAAAGGGAGAACTACACGATTACAAGAACATATTGTATCTGGTTCTTGTGACTCTAGGAAGACGACCATGTAGTAATCACATTTAAACGATATTTTATAAATCAACAACTTCTCATATCCAGGCCTTTGCATATATCCGAGTCTTAAATAAAAATTTCAGAGACCATAATAAATTAATGATTAAAATAGTACCTGTAAGGCGTTCATTCTGTTTACAGCAAGGGTACTGGTCAGATGAAGAGTGTAACCTGCCCACTGGAGTGGGATATATCTGTAAGAAAGCCCGGTCAGCGGTTTCTCCAGGAACGTCTGACTATATACAGGAATGCTCCGACGTGAGTGCAGCTTTTACCACAGTTATTAAGGATGACGACGGTCCATTACCGTTAATACTAGCATGATAATGATACTGAAGATTTACAATTCGCACAAGTAAACTTAATTCAGGTGTCTTAAGGATCATGTCTGCAATCATTTTTAAGAATGAGTTTCAGAGCATATATTATTCCACGATGCACTGTTTCTTTGATTCAACATAATTTAGTGTTAAGGCTGACACCCACATTTTTAACGTGATGGCGAGAGAGAGAATCGGACGAAGTGCCAGCAAACGTCGCAGGGTATATGAGTCATATGAGTATATATGAGCGATTGGTGTTTAGCTCCGCCTTCGGAGTAATTAATTTATATGGCGGCAATGTGCCCCAACATTTATATCCACACTATAACATAACCATTAAATGTTAAGAGCTTGTTTTGTCGGAAAATTATTGTTCCTCCACTGCTAAGTAAAAGAAAAGGTGACTATGCCTGAATAGTACTGCTCTTTATAGCCGGTTGATTTAAATGGACAAGAGTGTTCACCATACACTCCTTGGACAAAATTACAAAGGCGTGCGCCTAGTTTGAATTAATTAACATTACTTGATACATGTAGAAGTGTGGCGTAAAACCCAAATCAAAAAAACAAACAATGCCGATAGGTAAACCTGGCTTGATATTTTAGGGCTGGGTTGGATATGGAGCGAAGTGTTACCATTTTGTGGACACTCCGATGACGTTTAATGATGCCCAGGGAATCTGCAATAAATCTGTTGGTCACCTTGCTGTAGTGAACGATAGGTGAGTGATTCGATATGCAGATAAAGATTGAACTGGTACCAAAAGAAAATAGTTAGCATTAAAGTTTCCGTTGCAGCAAACCAACAACATGTACGATCTGTTTCTACTAGACCTTTGACTGGTCTCACAACATGGCACTCCTCTCGCAGTTTCCGCACAGCAGGTAATATTATATATTCTCTAATGCCAGACTTGGTAATTAAGAGCTCAATTTATCAGAAACATTCGAAATGGACAGGAACAGCTATTGTCTTCTCCGTGGTGTTAACCGATGGCTTGAACCGCCTGTCGGTTTCAAGTTCTTTAAGTTTCTAATACAACTGGTTGGCGTTAAAAATCGGTTCTGAAATCATTTAGCTGAAAATATACCCATAGAAGATGGCAGAAAGAGACAAACGGGGAAAATATACCATAAGAAATGACATGAAGTGATCGACAAACAGGGAAAATATACCATAGGAGATGACATGAAGTGACCGACAATAGAGTCAACTATCAGTTGTAAATGTTGTCATATATATGACCAGCAGTATAAACACAGTGACTGTAAAATCCTGTTAATTGCAGCAATGTATATATACCCCTTTTTAAAACTGTAAGTAGGTATTGTGTAAAAAAGTTTATTTAAACACACGTTCAAGATTTTGCATTTATAAACTTTTGCCCAGTATTTTCTCTGGACGTCCTCAAACTGAAGTTCTGACGGGAAACAGTCCATATAGCCTAACAGTTCAATCACTCTTAAAAAAGGAACCTGACAGCTTACAAGACGGTGTATCATTAGTATAGTATACGTGCACGGTCTCCTGGCTTGTAAGTGTTTGATAGTAAATAAAATACGTTATTGACAAAATGACAGTTTTTGTTTTCGTATTAAAAAAGTGTGTGACACATACATTCGAGAAAACTCAACAAATAAGCGAAGAAATCAAAATTAAATTAAAAAAATTTGATTTGTCTTTGTCTATGTCTATACTTTTGAAAGGAAGACAGGTCTTGAAACGGGCTATCCAATCCATAATACTCGTAGCTGAAAGCATTTACTTCCTATTATAATAGCGCATTTCTTTGGTCGTATCCGCGATACGGCCGTCAACGCCACATGGCCGAAACAAGGAGAATCAGCCAATAAGAGCGGTAAATTCAAAGTAGACATTGTTCAGCTCATGTTATATCCTACTCTCATTACTCATCGACAATGCTGAAATCCTTCCTTTAGATAAAAGCATCCGGTTTCTCGAGGATTGACAGAACATGGTTTGCTTTTAAACATCCAATTAAAATCATATATTTGTTGTTTCTTGTCTCGAATGTATGTGTCGCACACTTTAAATACGAAAACAAAACTAAGACATTTTGTCAATAACGTATTGTATTAACTAGCACTTGCAAGCCAGGCGACCGTGTGTCTGTTTAGTCATTCTTATAAACAATCCCACTCTTCAGAATGTTGAAAGGTGTTGAAATTTGTCAGGTTCCTTTGTTAGGAGCGAAAACTAATATTGACCTATCAGATTGTATGGACTGTTTTGCATAAGTTTAGTTCGGAAAGGTGCAGAGACCATACTGGATGCATATACTTCGCACTAGGCATGCCAATCTATTTGGTTATTGTGTGGGTATATAGTAGGCCTATTCCATTTCAACGCAAGATTATGTTACTGTTGTTTTAACTCCTATCGATACAACCCCATGCAGTATATGGCTATTTGATATTTCTCATCTATACACTCATACATACATTAACAATTATAGACAACCAGTTTGGACACCTCAACTGTCTAAACTTGAAAGTCACGGATTATTTTGAGTCGTGATTCTATCTGGACCGACTACAGATACCATCCTTTCCGAAATGTCCAACCCAGTATATTACTATTTAACCTATTCACCATACCCAGTTAGGAACGTGAGTACCTAACTATCCTATTCGTAATATCACCTAAGCTAATCCGTTAGCGATCAGTGGTTTCGAAGCTTCGGCTATCTTGGTCTCGATGTCAAGCTGGACCTTCTTGGCAGCCAATGCGGCACTCCGATCATGCTTTCATTGTGGAGGGCTGGCAGTGAGCTTCGTGTGGCCCTGGTCCTCTCAAAGTTAATGAACAACATGAAGGCAGTTGTGTTTGTGATGTATTTGTGCTACGCCGGTGATTGTCTTGTATTTATCCTGTCTTGGCGTCGAGGATGGTTGCCTTCGCCCATTGGGCTAGCACGCCACCATTGTGAGTGAAATAACCTTAGGTGCGACGTTTAACCCAAATCAAACACACAAACATGCATGCATTTTCTAGATGGCATTTGGACACATAAACTATGTTATTTGCGATTGCCAGTTTAGGCACCATAGCTGTCATTTTCTCTTTAGCCAATGCAGTCCCTTCTATCTTGCTTTTGAAAGTCAACACCCAATCTATGCTATTATCGAGGGTTAGTCTGGACATCTCTGATATTTGACTTTCGATAGGCATGCAGTGCGGACATAATCCTATTACGTTATCGACAGTCTTAGGAGTCCTAACCTTGGCTATCTTATCACGATAGCTACTTTGAATACGTACAGGTAAGTAATCATACTTTTGGTGATTTGTTTGGTCTCTTTCAAAGCTATTTTACACACCAAGTTTGGACGCGTAATGTGTGCTATGACGAATAAAGCTTTCTTTGGGTGACTCGAGTCTTCCAATTTCAGAAATTATTTCAATGCAAAAGACAATCATGTTTTTGAAGTTTGTTTGATGTTGTGGCTGACGCCATAGTCTCGGCCAGGTTTAATATGTAAGGCAACAGTAACGATTAATAGCGAACATATGACTAAATATAACATGTTCGTGTTACCTAGGTATGTGCAGGCGTTCTTGAGTACTGAGTTGGTTTCTCGATCAGGTGACTACTGGATTGGCTTACAGACATACTTCAGCACTTCTTCCTATTACCAGTGGACTGATACCACCAACATTCAATATACAAACTGGGGCCGTTCTCATACCGGTAAATGTCTAACGTTCTTATAAACATGCCCATCAATTGGTCTTATTTCCCATGTCTGTATAACAAGCTTTATGATGCCGAATTATAATTCTATTGATAACACCTCTTTACGCCAGTACATACAATTTGTTTTTTAAGTGGCTGATTTGGCATATAGAAGTGTGAAAAAAGAAATATGTAATATAATATAGTGTAGAGAATTAGACAGATTTTCATATTTATTGTGTTGGTTCAATTACGTCTATTTCACAATATTTTTTATCTTAAACTGACGATTTGGGTTTAAATGGGTTTAAAAGTCACCAGTCCCACGGTCCAATGTTGATATAATTGAAGATAGAACCATCGACAATAAGTTAAAAACTAATACAAGTGCTGTTTAGAGATAGCACTTATATTGAGTAATTTTGCAGTTAATATCTAGATATAAATTTTTTTTTGAAACGGTTGGTCTCTATGGACACTTTATTACATACATTAAACGATAATTGGAACCATAAATTTTTTTGCAGGCCGTGAGACTCACTCGTGTGTGTTAATCCAAGCTGATCGGCCTGTTGGTCTCTGGTTAAACTCTCCCTGTACCGAGAAAAAACCGTTTATTTGTGAGATAAATCGAATGTTTTCGACCACTACACCTGTGACTCTCCCCACACCAGCTGTCAGCTGCCCGAGAACTTATCAGGAATATGAAGGCCACTGTTATAAAGTAGGTCTTTCTTGGTCACATGATTTCTTTTCAAGCGTGATTCATCCTCTTATACGATATCGTGTAAAATAAAACAGTTCTGTTTATTCATATTTTATATTTTTTTAATTTATTTTGATGAAGACCAACCGGTATAAAAAATGATTTACAGGTTCCATGGGGGGAGACCGACACTTTATGATCCAGTTGTTAAATTTAACTCTGTATTTGAATTGCTCTTCGTTTACATTTATAAATATCGTCCTCAGTGTAAGGGCAGCTTGTTTGGAGTGTAGCAATGCTGTCTTTACTTAGCACTGGAGGAAAATTAACTTTCAAACATAATCAAACCACTTCAAATTTTTTGGTTGTGCTAGTGGCGATTATTGCTGGAATACACCGCCAGTATATAGGTGAAATGCTCTTAAGCACGGCGTAAAACACAAATCAACTAATCAATATCCTTATGTTGCTGAAATGTATCGATGCCTCATAAACATATCCAAACCCTTTGACTAATCCATTTTACCTACCCTTGTGAGGCTTACCTATATCATCATTCTTGTGACACATTTATTCTTGATACTTTTGAAGTGTTTATGTCTCTGAACTTCGCACTCGTACTTTTTTATTTCCCCATCTTTCAGTTTGTTTGTTTGTTTGATTGGGGTTTAACGTCGTACCCCATCTTTCAGATTCTTATATATATAAGAATAAGCGGGATTAACAGAGACTAGGCATTTTACAAACAAGGGTAACCAGGGTGAGACA
The DNA here is from genome assembly GCA_030265115.1 of Mopalia vespertina. Classification (NCBI taxonomy): domain Eukaryota; kingdom Metazoa; phylum Mollusca; class Polyplacophora; order Chitonida; family Mopaliidae; genus Mopalia; species Mopalia vespertina. The sequence continues at coordinate 946 of JAQQZZ010099624.1, read as the reverse complement.
TGGCGGAGAGGGGAGATAATCCTATCAATCCAAAAACAGTCCAGGATTTGGAGCAAGAGTTGGCTGAATTAAGAGTCACATTGTCAGAATCTCAACGTCGGATACCTGTAGCACCTCCAGCTCGTATTTTGTTGCCACCACCTGTCCGATTATCTGCGTATTCTGGTAAGGTGGACCCAGAGACCTGGATATCACGAGCCAGACGTACTATTGCTAGCCAGGGTGTGGAAGGAAATGCAGCAGTTTTATTTTTAAGAGACTATTTAGAGGGTTCTGCAGAACAGGAAATTGATCAAGTAGATCCACAGACCACATCTGAACTATTCAATACGTTGCAAAATGTTTTTGGTCAGCGTATTTCACGTGCACAACAAATGCGAACTTTTTTTAACAGAACCAGAGTACTAACAGAAACTATAACTGAATTTTTGCATGTTTTAATAACTTTAGTCGACAAAATGAAGCTTGAGTTAAAAGAACGCGAAAGACTTTTGACTGAACAGTTTGTAGATGGTATGCGCCCTGTTGCTCTGCAAAAATATCTTCAACGTCGTGTGCGACACAATCCTGATATTAACTTTATTGATTTGCGACAGATGGCATTGGATGATGCTGACGACTCAGTTGCTCGAGTGAAAGAAATCGCTTCAGAGGCGAATGTTCCAGCATCAAATGCTGGGGAAATAGAAGCACCATTATGGGCAACTAACCTAATTAATATGATGTCAAAATTAGTTGATAAACAAGAACATTCTACCACAACATCAGTAGCTCCAACACCTCATAATTCTAATCAGCGCCCAGTGCTTCGCTGTTTTTATTGTGACCAAATTGGGCATTTTAAGAGGGACTGTAGGAAACGTCTTCGCAATTTGGAAAGGTCAGGGCGACCAGTTTCACACAATTATTCAGTTGCTCAAAATGCAGAGGATCAAGAATCACCACA
>JAQQZZ010099623.1:33355-46003 GCA_030265115.1 Mopalia vespertina | reverse complement strand
ACTAAGTATTGTATAACATGCTTTACATAGCTACTAAGTATTGTAAAGCATGCTTTACATAGCTACTAAGTATTGTATAACATGCTTTACATAGCTACTAAGTATTGTATAACATGCTTTACATAGCTACTAAGTATTGTAAAGCATGCTTTACATAGCTACTAAGTATTGTAAAGCATGCTTTACATAGCTACTAAGTATCGTATAACATGCTTTACATAGCTACTAAGTACAGTAAAGCATGCTTTACATAGCTACTAAGTATTGTATAACATGCTTTACATAGCTACTAAGTATTGTAAAGCTTATACACCAATCGTATTAGAAATACCCTACAGTACCTTGTTAAACACTAATCAGTAAACATAAAGGTATATATTAAGCTGGAAAATAACAATTCTAATACTTTATGTATTAAACAGTAATGAGATAGCTGGGATGAGTATATACTATATACTCATCCCAGGAGATAGTAAAGATGAGAAAGGCCACTGATGTGTAGTGTAACTGTCTTGATGATATATAATACCCTTTTTTATATGTCATATCAGTGATAATTAAATAGCAAGGAGCTCTATTACAAAACAAGCTGAGATTGTACTTCCTAGTTCTTTGATATTTGATCATAATTCAATAAAGCTGAGCCAACATGTTCAGACAGGAAGTTATATTTTATGCCCTTCAGTAACATCATAATGATTATAAGTAATGCGCTTTTGTATAAACTGCTAGTAAGGATACAACAATTTTTTTTAGATAAATTCTCTGACGAATATCCTTAAACATCCATGTTTTTCCGTACACAGATAGACATTTTTTTAAGGGGTAGGGATTTCGTTTCTGGTTTAGGGCTAGGTTTATTTTCAGGTTTAGAGTTAGGTTCTTTTCTAGTGTAAGGTTAGGGTTTATAACAACTATAACCATGGTCTTAAATTTCACAAAATTCCTGTCACCCATTGTATTTTATAAATGTATTCCAATACAAATCGAGAATAGCGGATTCTTTGTAAAAGGTGTTGAGGGCATTGTTTTGCATAAGTCACAAATCAAGCATACATCGTTTGAAAATCAGCACAGATTTTACATTCTATAATCAGTGAATTCTGTTAATAAAACCCATAAAACCAAAGAAACATACTGGTTGTTCAGGCAGGAACTGATATTTTGCAGGCGTAGGTTATAGAAAAATAACAATGATAAGCTGGTACATGTACATGTAACTATTAAAGATGATCCTGAAATAACGGGTAGCTGCCCAGCATTCCCTGGAAACAATGCTTCAATCAATGATAGTCTTTAAGTGTATACAGATGTCAACGTGCATAGAATATATTTACACCTGTATCGAAAAGATTCATTGATTAGTATCAATTGCAGTTTTGTTTATATGCATAATAATATGACTCGCTTTTGTATAAACCACTACTGTCGATTCAAACTGTTTCAACCATAAACATCCATTTATTATCTTAAAGAACAAACATCCATTTATTATTTTAAATAACATAAACATCCATTTATTATCTTAAATAACATAAACATCCATTTATTATTTTAAATAACATAAACATCCATTTATTATTTTAAATAACATAAACATCCATTTATTATCTTAAATAACATAAACATTCAGCTATTATCTAAAATAAAGATTTACATGTATTAACCATAACAAAGGTCATGTTTAGTCTTAAATGACAGACATGCATGCCCTTTTTTAAAAAATAGCTGAACTTTAATAACAAAAATACATGATGACCCATTTTGTAATACAAAGTTCTCTGCCACACTGTACTTCACATGTATGATAAACACTGTTAGTTTTCTTACTATGACAAAATGGCAGTGCCTGCCTTATAAGGCATGTAATCGCTCTCTCGCACCATCGCATAGTGAAATAGAAACTGTACAACTATATTTTAGGTCCGCATAAACTTGTATGAATTAATAAAAAATATCATTGTTTTTATCCATTTTTATTTAAATCACAAATAAATGATGCCGATTTTGAACATAAACTCAAGTTTATCACTCAATAAACTTGAAGAAACCTGTTGATTAATCAGGCAGGAATTTTAGTCCTAATCTATGGTATAATGACAAACATAAGCTGATGATTATTACGAGAGAGTCTGAGGTAATAGATAATATAATTCTGAGTTGTTGTTCATCTACATGAAGCTAGATGACAAATCTTCCATTAGGCCAGCCTCTTCGATTCAATTTTTTTTCTAAATACACAGAACTTCCCCAAAACACAAGTTTCAATTCCCAATAACAGATGATTCTATGAACTAATGTCATTAATGTAAGAGTAAAGACTTTTACAAAAACAAGTTTGATATAACTTACCTTATGGTCAATTCCATGTTTAGCTTTCTGAGATTTGCTAATCTAAAACCATCTAAAAATTTTGTGAAGAAACATGTTTTAGGCTATCCCTACTCTGCATTAGTATACTGTATATCCTTTTTTTACAAGCATAACTGAACTTTAATGCATGAGAAGAAACATGTTTTAGCGTATCCCCACTCCAATTTAGTATACTGTAAATCACCTAAAATTTTCTGAGAAATCTTGATGCTTTCTAACTGGGAAATCAATCGTCTGACTCTCAAGACACAATTTCCAATCCTTTAAAATAGCTTCCAAAGTAGCAATTTTATGGACGAATTTTTGGGTGATTTAGGGTACTCTATATCCGTATAACTGAACTTTAATGCATGAGAAGAAACATGTTTTAGCGTATCCCCACTCCAATTTAGTATACTCTATATCCGTGTTTTTCAATAAAAAAAATTGAAATTGTGTTAACATAAACATTTTGCCAGCTCTAATAATATAATATGAGGATCATTTAGTTTACACAAAATTGCCTTTCAAACTGAACACTTTGTTAAACAAAGTCAACTGGACCAAGTTATTTTAACATACATGCCCATGTAAAACCATCAAACCAAGATGCTTTAATTCACCTTTCCCGGAACTCCATTATAAAATCATCTCACATTACACATCCATGATCCTCCGGTCATTGACATCTGCCAATTTGCTAGTCAATAAAACTCAAGTAACATGTTCAGACAGGAAGTTATATTTATGGTCGTAAGCTATGGATAGTGGCTGATTAGAAGACATTTGTAGAAGTAATGGACATAAGGCTAGCATTTGTAGTTTATCTATCAGTAGTTTATTGATGACAAATCTTCCCTGTAGCCAGCCTTTGGATTTCAACATTTCTAATAACACAAAATTTACATTACATAACTACTAACGGTGTTTCTAACGATCATTGTAATTAATCTCAGTGAACAGACATTTACAAGCTCAATCTACCCATATTAAAAGATCATGCCAATCTATCTTTTCAGAATTATTGTTCAGGGCCATCATGTCTAGTTTGTCTTTGGACAATACTGATTGCTATCTTTGAAGTGGCCACTTACTACACGTACTGACATCTTCCAAGCTCACAGTTCAGCAGATCAAAGAAAGAAATATTCTAATGACATATGCTTTTTGGATGAATAATTATGCTCCTTACTATTTAACTAAAGACATTGGTCCAATCTGACAATAACAACTTACAATTATTAAAATCAGACTGATAAACGCTAAACATATAGTAATATTGTCCTTCCTGGTTCTGTGTTTAGCAGAAGGTCATCCTGGCCTTACAGAATCAAATCATATTCCTATCTGTCCAGTCTTAGACTGTATGGTATTAATATGCCATCTGCTAGAGACCTCACATCTTGTTCATGATTTCACTTGTGGGTTTTCTCTCACTGCCTATGAAATGGTCTGTACTTAAGTAATTTTATCCTACCAATGTGTTAAATTTTAATTCAGTTAACTGAAAAGAACAATTTTTGCCCATATCTTAAGGAAAACAGCACACAAAAAAAAAGAAGAAATGTAGTCCATAGAAGTGAGCTGTGTCTCATCTTGGCCAATTTCAGTTGAAGATCAGTGGACATTATTGTCTGCACAAAGTTTGTTTGGGGTTTAGTGTTTGGGGTTTAATAAAGGGTATATGATGGATTATCTACACATTACTCTGTCTAGCTTTATAACGCGTAAAACTAAAACAGAGAAGGAACCTGGTTTGCTCGTTTGTTTCATTGGGGTTTAATGCTATTGCTGAGGTTATTTCACTCACATGATGATGGCATGCCAGCCCTATGGGTGAAGGAAACAACCTCTGACACCACTGACTACAAACACAGACAATACAGGGCAGGACAATCACAGGACGTAATACAAAGACATCACAAACAGATCGGCTTTATGTTTCCCCTTAGCTTTGAAAGCATCCGGGAAACAGGAAGCAAGGGACATTGTAAAACCAGCCCTGGCGTTAGCCGCTGCCTCACCATCAGTTTTACCTGCCAATTATAAGCCAGTCATCAATATTAAATGCCAATTGTAAACCAGTCAGTCTATTTGTGAGAACAAACCTGTGTAATACAAATGATATTCTAGGAGAAGCTGGCAAAGTAACTCACACACTGTCCACAAGAACTATATATGGCACTTCAAAGGTGATACTAATTACAGCTGCAGTACACCCATGGATTCATTTCTATGTTCTAATAGTATTCTTTTCAGGTTTGGTGTATTTTACTTGACCACCTGTTTCTGCTACACATAATTTCTATACTACATGTATGTAATGTTCAGTGTTTTCTTTATTTTGGGATAACACTTTCTTAGTTTGAACTGATTCTAGTTGAGAAAATTACCATGTAATACCATGTAATACTAGACATGTTTGTAGGTTACACATAATAACTTAAGGTTACGATCTATTCAGAAACTTCTCTCAGATTTTTCAGTTTTAAATAATCCCTTTGCCATTGTAATGAATTAAAAAAAACAACAGTTAATAATATATCAGTGACATGGTTCATTGTGTTAATATGTGACAGACATACTCAGTACTTTGATAAACAAATATTATAGTGGAAAGAACATTTTAATCGAAGCCCGGCCTGTCTTCACAGATTCCTGCCTCTAAGCCTGCATTGTGAGAGGCAGGAGATCCAGAGATTGAAGTTGAACCAGACCTGGTGAAACACAGATAAATATACACTTCTTGTCTGGGGGAAGAAATTAATTTTTTTGATTGGGGTTTAATGCTGTACTTAAGGTTATTTCACTGAAATGATGGCATGCTGACCTACTGGGTGTAGGAAGCTCTGAGAGCACCAGGAAGCTCCCTCCCAATTGCCTGCTAAAGGTAAGAAGAAAGAAGGGCACAGATGAGCTTGGTTTCAGTTGCTTATTGTGTTTTGTTTTTTCTGTTCTAATACATTATTTGGGGCTAAGGACTACGCAATGATCGGCCACAGCATGGCCATGCAGCCAGGAAGATCATTTTAGGCACCAATCATAAAAGCAGCTGCCCCAAAACACTCATTCCAGAGTGAAACTTTGTCAGACTAATTTCTTAGTGGTTTTGCAATTCTACATTTCACGTAGGTAAAAGAACTGCTGAATGTTTGATCTTTTGATCGATATACACTGGACTTTTTGTTTGCTTTCTTTCCCTTTAACACAAAGGTATGACAATCAATGTGATTTGCAGACATGTCTAGTCTGAATGAAAGTGTAAAAACTACTGTTTGAGGATTTTTTTTTTTTACCATTATGCATATTTTCTTCTTTTAAAAATATCTTTTCAAGTATCTTCTGATCTTTATCCATGATTTCTTCTTTTATCAATTTCTATTCGAGTGTTTTCTGTTACTTTTCTTATAATCTTTGCCTTAATTAACTGAGAAGTGTATTTGTATATCTACTTGCTGTGTTGTTTTTCACATGTTTGGAGTATTTGTGTATTCTGCATAAAATATGTTTACAAAATACATAAGGTAGGCAGGTCTGAATTTGTACATGTTCAGAGGCATCTGTCTTTTTTAGGTCTTACAAACAAATTTATTGTCTAATTCTATCGGAACCAGTTGGCAGTTAAATATTTCACAAAACCAAATATATTTGAACAAACAAAGAAATAAAATAAATATTTTTTATGCCCACTTTAAATAGAGGGCACAAAGAAATCATGACTGAATATTTGCTCCTTGTTAAAATTTTGTTTTGTTTGTTTGTTTTGAAAACACCACTGCCAATAGATGTTTGTTATTATTTTGTAATTGTATCTAGCTCGATCATGCTATCATTCTAAATACATCACTCCACAAATCTGTTTCTATTCATTATAATAGCAATCAATGGCAAGCATGGGTATTACATCATATATCAGCATGTTAGACAAATTACTTTTCTATGCTTACCCTATAAAATGAATGAGCTACAGTACATCATCTAATAATCAGATGACGTACCATAAAAAAAACAATCAACAGAGAGTCTGGATGATTATTCACCCCAGAGGGGATTATTAAATGTCATGCTGAGTAGGAATCAAAAGAATATGAGACATTTTTTAGATGTTTTTCTGTCAAATTTGCATCACTAGGATAATACTTTGAAAACCTGTGAAAAGGAAAATTAATGGATGGAAGAGACGTATCCTTAGAGGTCTATCACCTGCAATCATGTGCTATCTCTAACGATCTTCCCAGTTAGTATTTCATGTCATGCTCTCTTTCTAAATGGAAGCATGGAGTGGCAATTTATCAGTTTTTGTATTCCATTCCATGTGCCAGACACAGTAATTTGTTACTTTGTAAACATGCAATGAATTCACATATAAAAGTGTCTCTACTTCACAAGGTTAGATAATGATTAATTGAAATCGATACCATCAATGAACCATGTACTTTGCAACATTTGTCAGTAATTATATTTCCTAACAGTGATTTCATAAAATTTGTGAAATGGACAAGACAAGATATATGTAAAAAATAAAAAAATGCAATGCACACAGCTGTGAATCAATGGATTTAAAAACCGTACATTTGTGTTCTTTGTAAATACTATAAAACACTTAGTAATATTGGACACTTTGGAACACAGTATGTTTAGATCTTTATTAATACAGGGATGTTATCCAATTCCCTTGTGCCAATTTAGAACTCAATGTGTAAACACTACTGAATAGGGCATTTCACACTTCTAGTTAATGGACTTCTGGTTATTGATTTGCTTCAATTCTGTACATTAGATTTGTTTCTAACGGACTATCTTCATGCAATGGGCTGAAAAATTAAGACTTTTAACGAAACTCAATGCATTTTTATGTGTTGCCTTTATAAATCTAATTTTCCTACTATGTTAATATTTATTTCGTATAAATTATTAGGACTTTAATTATTTTAAATGATCGACTCAAAGTACATTACTTTGAATAAAACATTTGAATTCTTATATAAGTCCGACTTTTCATTACTTGACATTTTTGCTTGGAAAACTCCCCCATGATTCTGTGCGTCAGTTCTTTATAAAAGGTTAATCCAGGTAAAATCGACTTCTAACCAAATGTTCAGTTTAATTAAGAAATTGCCTCCCTTGATGAGATCGTCAGTCCACTGCAAAAGGGGCTGAATGTGTCGATTTAGAACTCAATGTGTAAACACTACTGAATAGGGCATTTCACACTTCTAGTAAATGGACTTCTGGTTATTGATTTTCTTAATTTTTTTTTTTTCAGAGATGACAACAGGATGCCAGCAAATGTGAAGCCCTTTACGCTGTGTAATTTTTTAACAGTACCAGATAATTGATGACAAAAAGGAAAGAAAAGATGTCAATTATTCAGCAAAATTCCTCTCAGGAGGACTTGCTTAGGAGACCTCCAAGGGACACAAGTTACTACCTATTAAATGTGTCCATCTCTATTATACTGTTTTTGGCCATCTGTCTGGGGAACTTTCTTATTCTATACCTGGTTATAAAACACAGAGGGGTTCAAATGACAGCAGTAAGGAACATGTTAATTGCAGGTATGGCCTTACATGATTTGGCCACAGGTATCACAGTCTTACCTATACATGTTGTAAACGTGCTGGAATTAGAACATGTAGCAGGCTTGGCATGTTTAGGAAGTAATGTTTTTACATTTGCTATTCATATAGTCTCTGGATACACCCCATTATTACTGGCCTTAGAACGGTTCGTGGCTATAGTGTTTCCCTTCAATCATCCAATCTTAGTAACTGAAAAAAAGGTATACGTTTTCTTATCTACAGTCTGGTTATATGGAATTTTTGTTGGGTGCCTGCCTCTGATGGGTTGGAATAATTTAGGTCCACACAGCACTGCTATTACATACTGTCATGCGGAACTGTTTGTGGATGGACGTTACTTGGGTTTTGTTTACATGTGTAATGTTGTACCTTGTATGCTAGGCCAGATTTGTTTGTACTTAAAGATTATCCAGACAGCTCAAAAGCAAGCTAATCGAATTAATATTGAACAAAAACGAGCCAACTCTACTTTGGCCAGGCCATACAAACCGGATCGCCGTGGACTCCTTATTCTAGCATTAACTTCAGTCTTTTTTGTCATATCTTATCTACCTGTGATCATTGAGACGGCAATAGATTTCAAGTTCTACACGGCTAAATCACTGGAGGGCGAATTGTTTTCCGGTATCCTCTTCTCACTTGGAGACATTTTTATCCTAACTAATTCAGCCTTTAATCCAGTTTTCTATGCATATGGTAATAAGGAATTTAGGATTAAAATCAAACAAATGCTGAGAAAATTGATACACTGATTTGAGCAACATGACCTAGGTTTTATGCTACAGCCCGGTCATATGGAGGAGTTACAATAATTTATAAACACAGGTTATCCCACTTAATAGGTTATTTGTTTATGTATGCGGTGAAAAAAGAATGAAATGAAATGTTCTTAGAATTTACTGAAGGCAATCTACATTATACATTAGTGTTATTCCGATAAATGATAACTTCATTTTGACTCAATATTTTAGCATTAATTAATAAATGCTTGAATATTAAGTCAAATTGAAGTTTTTCGGAATTTCACTTCTTGTGTATTATGTTAAACTCTTCAGTGGAACTAATGGTTTTTGCAATCTACATTTATCGCATAAATGAGTAAATTTCAATGTAATACAGCCATGTGATATTTTTTTCATATCTCCACGTGTGTGATACAGCTTTCACACGCTCTGATTGGTCACTTTCTGTTCATTGATACAATTCAACCAATGAAATGCTACAACATACAGTACATGGAATATTTTATTTTACAAGTTGCAAATGGCTTCTGTACAATGCAACCATAGCTGACCTGCAGTTTGGCAATCACAGCTGGTATCAGTTACTTTTGGCATCTGCTGATGTGTAATAGAACCACCATCTTATTTATGACAGGAGATATAACATTTCTTCATTGTCCATATGTCTTTCGTTTCTTCAAATTTCATGCTCATGCAACACTACCATGTGTTTTGAAGTGTTTAAATGTCTTTATAATGCATTGTTTGTGGGTCAAGACTAGTTATTAGATATTGACTCGAATTAAGTAATTTTTCGTACTTTTCTGTCATATTTCAGTCAAATAAATCTTGCGCTATTTTCTGTTACGTGGGTGCTGTTCACTCTGATGGACACTTTAAACTGACCCAGATGTGTATATACAAATGTGCGCTTCTCGTTTCTCTCTCTCTCGAGTTAAAATGCTATATTGATTTCTTATTAAAATTACTTAAAAAAAAAAATTAATGGGATAAATAGAATCTTAAATTCAAGACACTGATATCAAATTTATGAGTCAGGTAGTAATTTTTATTTTTTCTGTGCTGGATTATGTTGGTTTGTTTGATTGGGGTTTAACGTCATACTCAAGGGTATTTCACATTTATATGATGACGGGTTGTCCACTTCACACTGTTCCTTGCCTCATTACGGTGGAAAAACGGGAGGAAACCTCGTAAAAACCACCCCCACATCGGGTGAATCACTCATATACCTGATGATCAACAGACAGACTCGATCCTGTGAACGGTAAATTGGAGTAGGATTAGTAAGCGCACATGCTACCACTAAGCCACGGCCGCGGGCCTTTTCTGTGCTGGAGGCCTGGAATAAATGAAAAGTACTACCTTCGTTTCATAAATTTGTTAACTCATTAGAGATCCTCTGTGTATTAAAGCTGGACAATTGGATATTATTCCTGAAAACTTTATATTAAAATTGTACTCTTTTTGTAAACAGTATTATGCACAGATCAATTTTATAGTTCAAATAGCATAAATTTCTTTTTCCATTTGCAAATATTACTATTTTTTTGTGGGCTGAGCTAATCAATATGTGTAAACAAAATAAAAAAAGAAATTGCTCAAATATGATTAAAATAAATATATGTCGACATCAGGTGCTCTGAGTTTATATTTACTTGAAATCGTTGCCTCGGGATAAAACAAACAATCCTTACTAGAGAAAAAAAATCGGTATTCTGTCTTATTTCCATTATGTACTCATTGAACCATCAAGCACAAATATGCATAAAAACCTCTTAAGCCAAATGGAATTTGAGTCCTTTGAACTGTCACAGCCTCACTGGATTTCCTACCAACATTAATGAGAATTAATTATATGTCAATGGTACATTATAATAGGCTCATAGCTGAGGTTTTAACAAGGCACACAAAACTGATCTATGAGCAGAGGTTTCTGGTATGTTTGGGGACAGGTTTACTCCAGGCTTCAGTCCCTGGTATATTTTGGTGTCAGAGTCCTTGATAAATTCTGTGGATGTTATACCCCAGTGAATTTTCAAGCCAGTATAGTTCTGTCCCTAATATATGCAGGTGTCCGTATACCCTTAGTCTGTGATATATTCTGTGAATGGTATACCTCAGTCTATAATATATTCAGGTGTCCGATAACTCCTGTCCCTGGTACATTCAGGTGTCGGTATACTCCCAGGCCTGTGCTGTAATCATTTCCGGCATAACTTTAAAATCGGTCCTCTAAAATATTGTGAGATAACCTAACATTTGCATTTTCCCCTGGTTTGCTGATTTTTTGAATACATGAATGTGTCTTTCTCCCAAACAGCACAGGCCTGTACTCCTGCACCTTATATATTCAGGGGTCCAATTACTCCGGCATCTTGTATATTCAGGGGTCCAATTACTTCTGTACCTGGTGGATTCAGTTGTCGGTATACTCCTGCACCTTATATATTCAGGGGTCCAATTACTCCTGCATCTTGTATATTTAGGGGTCCAATTACTTCTGTACCTGGTGGATTCAGTTGTCGGTATACTCCTGCACCATATATATTCAGGGGTCCAGTTACTCCTGTCCCTGGTATATTCAGGTGTCGATATACTCCTGCACCTTGTATATTCAGGGATCCAGTAATTCCTGTGCCTGGTAATCAGGTGTCTGTGTACTCCTGCACCTTGTATATTCAGGGATCCAGTAATTCCTGTACCTGGTATATTCAAGTGTTGGTATACTCCTGCACCTTATATATTCAAGGGTCTAATTACTCCTGTCCCTGGTATATTCAGGTGTCGGTATACTCCTGCACCTTGTATATTCAGGGGTCCAATTACTCCTGCACCTTGTATATTCAGGGATCCAGTAATTCCTGTACCTGGTATATTCAAGTGTTGGTATATTCCTGCACCTTATATATTCAGGGGTCTAATTACTCCTGGGCCTGGTATATTCAGGTGTCGGTGTACTCCTGCACCTTGTATATTCAGGTGTCGGTGTACTCCTGCACCTTGTATATTCAGGGATCCAGTAATTCCTGTACCTGGTATATTCAAGCGTTGGTATACTCCTGCGCCTTGTATATTCAGGGGTCCGATTAATCCTGACCCTGGTATATTCAGGTGTCAGTATACTCCTGCACTGTATATATTAAGGGGTCCAATTACTCCTGCACCTTGTATATTCAGGTGTCAGTATACTCTTATACCTGGTATATTCAGGTATCAGTAGGCCCCAGTCCTTGTTACATTCAGGTGACAGTATATTCCTGTCCCTTGTATATTCAAGTGTTGGTGTACCCCAGTCTCTGGTAAATTGAGGGGTCAGCATGACGGGAAATTTTAGCAAATAAAAAACCCAAAAGAATTGGCAAGTCAATGGTCCTGTTATATAGTAATGCACGGGTAAACTTGGAAAAGTGAATGTTGTTCTTTTCAGGGTATTTTAAGCCAACTTTGTGTTCACCAATCAGGCTACCTTAATACTACACCATGCGTTTATGAAATAAGCAGTTGAACAATATGTGAGTGTGACTTACTTAATCCCAGCGGAAATACTCTATCAATGAATTAGAATAACATTAAGAAGTGGCAGAAATATAACTCTAAAGGAGCAGGGATAGTCATAGGGTTCAAATCAGACTCTTTGAGACTGTTTGTAAATAAAGGTGTATTTGTAAAGTGTCTAGGTCAGTGTTGGAGTCGGGGAGTCAAGGAGCAACAAGGTAAAATAGTCACTATATCCCCTGCAACTCAGCTTTAATCACGGAAAACATTAAATCTTACCCAACACAATTCCCTACCCTTTCACAGTTTCCCTCAAAGTTTTACAGTAGATAATAATTAGACGAAAACAATGTGAAGGACCTATCCACAATTTTGTGAAATATAGAGTTAAAGGGAATTTAACAAATATGCAAATGAGGCCATTGACGTGTTGTGAATATGGTATGCAACACTTCACCTTGCCATCATTCACC
>JAQQZZ010099623.1:0-31602 GCA_030265115.1 Mopalia vespertina | reverse complement strand
AAAAACAAAACAAAACAGAAATTGGAAATATATCAGAAGCTACATATTGAACCTCGTACCATTGCATCAATGATACTCAATGATAGAGTGTGAAATATAAATTATAATAAACCATAAAAGCAAATGATTTGTTAAAAGCTCAACCCAACTTTATTAAGAAAAACAAATGTCGAATGCATTGTTATTTTCAACCTTTGTTGTTGTGTTATTGACTTACCTGGCAGTCATTTCTTAAAGCGATTGTAGATATCTCCTCCACATGTCCTAGCCAAGGAAAATAAAACAAACTAGAAATTATTGTGGCTCAGTTTAACAGGTAATATAATTATAAAAATTGTTTTATTGTGATTTTGTGACACAAAACTTAAACTTCACTTGGAGTATACAATGACAAGATGAGATGAAAGCAAAGGCCAGAGAGATAAAATAGGCCACAAGACAAAGAGTGCAAATTTGTAGTGCAAAGCATGACAACAAACCGGCTCATCTTGTCCATTAGCTCACAGAACACCAGCATACAGGAAGCTAATCCCAAATGACCCCGAAATAGATAAAATAGCTCTCACATATTATGGCAATATTTATGGAATTCACTTACGGTAAGCTGATATGGTATATCTAAAAAAAATTGTAAATTAAGACAGGGAGATAAGTACTGTTGTTATTGTTACAGTATTACCAATTATATGAAACTTACCTTGGAGATATTTCTGAGAGCTTGTATTCAGATCTTCAATGATTATTATACACCCACTCGTATAAATAAATAAACCTGCAACAAACATGGAAAACTCGTTGAATACAAATATCTATACATGTCAGAGAAACCACTCTTTTATAACTTACCATGGGGCATTGCGCAGATATAAGCTGTTTTTTTGTTTGATTGGGGGTTTAATGATGTACTTATAGTTATATGGAGGTCCTCCAGCCCAATGCGTGAAGGACACATCTGCGACCCCACTGGCAACAAGACAGGATAAACACAAGACGCAATACAATGACACCATTAACAGATTGGCTTCATTTTCCCCTTAGCTCTGACAGCATCAGGGTTGTTTGTCTGTTTAATTGGGGTTTAACGTCATACTCAAGGCCGGTATTTCACTTATATGACGACGGATTGTTCATTTCCCATTGCTCTTTGCTTTAATATAGTTGAAAAGTTAGAGGAAAACTCTTAAAAACCACCCCCGCGATTGCCGCAGCCAGGCCATGTGACTCACATATATACCTAATGGTGGACAGACGGACTCGAACCAGTGGACGGTACATTGAAGTAAGATTAGTAAGCAGACATGCTGACCAGTAAGCCACGGCCTTCCAGGTCAACATGAAGCTCCCACAAGGCACCAGCTGTATAAGTTCGACAACCTAGAATTTGTAATTATACACAATGGCCAACTACTGCTGGAAACCCACGAATTCACACTCTGAACTCAACTATCAATCATAATTAATTTGTCACTTAACATTTTGAAAAATATTGAATGTTTTTAAAATATTGTTGTTTGGTTGTTTGTAATTTATTGTCATGTTTAAGCATTTCACTTAGGGAGCGTCCCCAAATTCTAGGTGCGAGATGTGCGTTTTAAACGGTAAAAAACGGTAAAAAAAAACGCATTAGTCTGAATTGAGAAAAGTTGTCCTGGCCAGGAAAACGGGCAAAATATGTGGATTGCAAAATATGTGACCTGTTTTTTCTCCGTTTTTCTCTTCTGAAAGTAGTCCGCACCAGGTGGCTGTCTGTCGCTCTGCCCAACGGGAAGTCTACCTGTAGCCGATGAATACACAGCATGACGTGCCTCTCGGACCTTGGGCAAAGCCGTTCACGCTTCAATGGTTCTATCCAGCGGTTTATTTTACAGTATTAAGTCAGCTCAGTTCAAGCTCAACTTGTCTTTCATATCAGCGAATACGCTTCATGATTTAAATTGTTGTTTTTAAATAAACACTGAAAAAGTATCGTATAGGCCTACGTTTTCAGCTGAATTGTGATTATACAACAACAACAACGTACGTTTTAGTGTCGTTTCATTCATAGCAATAGTTGTCAACTATAAATCCATTTCAAAGACGAAAAAGGCCTGTTTATTCATAAAACAGTTAAACGTGTTGCGACGTCAGTTATATAACTAATTATTTATAATAATAAAAAAAAAACGTTTTAGAAAATCATATGCGGCAGATATTACATAGCAAAAGGGAGGTTAATCTGAAAGTCTTTCAAACTAAAAGTAGATCACCGTGCTTTCCATTTTGTGGCCCACGGAGTCAAGATGACCGTATACTGTTTTTTTAATTATTAATTTATGTATATTTCTGAACTACTAGCTTTAGCACAGTTTTGTCCCACAATTTCAAGTGTGGTCAAAACATGCACAATCTATTTTCTTACACAGACTATTTATTAGCTATACGAAACCAAGACTTAATTGTGTAAAAATGACAGTTGTAGGGCCGCTTTCCATGATGGATTTCAGGATCCGTCATTCACTACAACGGCCGCAGAAAAGTTGGCTAGAGCAGGTCGATTATTACACTTTCCGCTCAATAAACTGTTTAAAATTTAGGCATTATCGAGTCATGGACCTAACCTCATTTGTCTGTGTTATAAATAATTTTGTTTATCTGTAACATTCCACCTATGCCGTTAAACTTGGGCCGCCAAATCAATATATCATGGAAGGTATAGGCCTGCCGTTAAAATTGTTGTTATAAGTAGAAAACAGGCTTTAAAATGGTTTATTTGTGTTATTTTTTAAAGGAAAGATTTTCATTTTCGTTCTATTTCCAGCAAAGAGGACTACACATGGCAATTTGGAAGACGATATATTTGACGTTTAAAACGAAAAAAAAAATGGAATACTTAAAAAAGATTGCCGCTAGAATGAGAAGAATGAACTATTAAATAATAATATTCGGATAATGAGAAAAAAAACACGGTGGCGTTCATAACAATAAGTTAACGGTCAAAACGAACAAAACTCATAAAAGTTAACAATAGGCACAGAATGATAGCAATGGGTCATCACTTGAATAGAGAACAATAAACAGTTTTACATGTCATCCTTTCTCCTTTTGGTTCGAATTGATCGCATTTCGAATAGCCATATCCACTTTCAAAGTGTCTCTATTCCTGTCAAAAAGGAACGCCGCTTGGTAAAATATAACAGAAAGCTTCGAGTGGCAAAGGGACTGTCTTACTATATCCTCTACATTGTGTCTAACTGTGCCCCCCAAAACATTAGAATTTGCCATTTCTTCGTCGGTAATGACCAAGTCCATCACAGATAAAATGTACCTTTGAACTGTTGGCAACTTCTTAGCGCTCTCGTACTTCACACTGTCCACAATTACTGGGTTTTGAATATTTCCAATATTGATCGACGGATTACTGTTGCAAATGAAGTCCAATTGACGAACACAATCCAAAGTGTTTACGGATGGAATAACTGGGGGTGTAAGAATATGTTGTGTGAACGTTGGTGTCTGTTGAAGGGGAGTTGTAACTGTGTCCGTCATCTCTGGTATAAAAAAATCTTGTAAACTCAGTTGTTCTGGTTGGTCGTATGAAAGAACAATCTCATCTGCCAGGTCTCCCAACTCTTCAGCGAATATCGCTTCTTCTACCATGGGCTCTGTAGTCTCAATCACCATGGGCGTGGGTACACACAACTCATTCGCAGATGGGGGTATAGCGCCTACAACTTGCTGGGTCTCTGTTGGGTAGGCCGGCTCGACGTCGCTTTTCTTCATTCGAGTAAATAGCAGTTCTTTGATAGAGTCTATGGCTTCCATCATCACAGCTTGGTTGGCAATGATGGTCTCCTGGTTCTTCGCGAGTCTCTCAACGTCACCTTCGAGGTCTGGTCTAGTCCGCAATCTCTCCGTCAAATGATCAATGTCAGCCGACACTTGGACCGCGTCGGACTGACATGCGGTGAAACCAATCTTCAAAAAGTCACCGACCTGTTCACATGATTTTGCTGAATGGATGGCCTCTGAACGTCCAGTAACTTGCCAGTTTCTCTCAAAGTCATTTAACTCTGCTTTAGTGTCTAAAATGAAAAAATATAAAATAATTGATTAAAGTGATATTGTAACAAAGTCAACGACACATGTACACATACGTTTACGTTATATGGCAGTAAAAGCGGTTTAGATACGATATTTGCAAATAGTTGATTATAGAATATATAATATAAATTCGAAAAAAAATAAAATCCAACAATCAACCTTAAAACAAGGGAATTATTATGGGTGAACTGATTTGATTGTTATTTTTATGTTTGTTTATTACAATTACTTGATATTCTTACCGGCTAGAGTAAGGACTTCGACAAGATACACATCTCGGCCATGTCTGAAACGAAGCACTTGTCCGACTTCAATCGATTCATCATCAGATATGCAGAGATTGCTAGTCCGTGTCACAAGTGTACAGCCATCTGAATCGAAGAGTACAAGTGCCCATCGTGGTGCTGTAAGTAAAAATATTGAAGTCAGTAAACAAGATACGGCACAAATATTTAATTTACAGCAACGGTTTTGGTGCTAAGAAATTGTGGCTATACGACTTTTTCTCGTGAGGATATAGCAACATTTTTTAAAAATTTATCTATAAATTAAATTTTTTATCACATATTCTTTTAGTTAGAACATATACAACTTCAGAAAAAGACAGTGATATTTGTTTACGTTATTATTATATGGATGAAAATTAACCAGCTGCAGTGAGATGTTACAAAAAGTATAACAACAAAAAAAGGAAATGTGTACGGACGGATAATCCCTTGACATAAAAATCCTATAAAGTAATCTGTACTCGTGATAATCCTTTGATTTATACGAAGAATAATAATCCTGTGAACACTACTCTTTGGGTTATAATCCCTTCCCTTTGGAATATAATCCTATGAACTCTATTCGGACAGATAAGCTGACTATTGAAATGAATAATCCTATGATGAATATACTCTGATAACTTGATTTCTTCAGCCACTTGTCACTCGTTTGCATCCTGTTGTGACCTGGCCATATATATAGACCACCAGAAACAGATTGTGGCATATACATTTTTTGCGTTTCACAATGGCAAAAGATATAGTCTTTGACGATTACTGGATGTTCAGCACTGACGACGAAGAAGAAACCGTAAATATACCAGTCCAGGGAAAGCGAAAGAGGGGTAGACGAGCGATGATAGATATTTATCCGGAATTGCCAAAGATTGTGGAAGATTTCATCAAAGAAAACTCCGCAGAAGCGCACAATCGCCGACGAGATGCCGTTAGTTATACTAACGGAGTATCCTTAGATGATATAAGGAGACATGTCCTCAGGCAGATACCAAACCTACAATCGATCTCGAATAGCACAATTCATCGTATGATGCATCCAGCCAGACAGGGAACCATCAATGCGAAACGACATAAAAGTGTGGTAAATGCCCGGATTCCGCCGAAGCAGAACAGCACAACTGATCACCATGACGACTTTAGATATACTTGTGCTACTGTCAATTACATCAAAGAACTAGCTACTTTATGTGAAGAGGAATGTGTCATGTTTTCCTGTGATGACAAGAATAAAGTGAATGTTGGCACCCTTGCCGTTAGCCGCCATTTCCAGATACGCCGATTTTTTTCCACACATGATGCTCCCAACTACCCCGATCACGATTTTCCATACCCTAATTCGAAGTTAATACCATCTGGATACATGCAGCTTAAGAAAAAGGCGAGGTCTCGCAGCCTAGATAGACACCAGCCTTCCAAGAGAGGTGTAAAGAGGTCGAGAAGTTATTCGCCAGAGAGGACAGCTTCTGCCATTGAAATAAGAGACCCATCAGGAAGAAAGCGAATCTCTTGGCCTCGATCCGGTGACCTAGATGTTTATTTACAAGCCGGGATGTTCCAACCGAGTAACAGCCAATCCCATGCCAAGCACCTCCGAGAACTACTCACTCCGCTAGTGAACGATCCCATTTCCCCCAAGAGTATAGTTACGATTTTGGCTGACGGAGGTCCAGACTGGAGCGTAAAATCTCTTACAAACTTTATAAACTTTGGTAGGCTCTGGATGGATCTGTCTTTGGATGGACTAATTATGACCACGTATGCGCCGAAACATAGTCGTTTCAATCCCATTGAAAGAGCGTGGGGACCATTATCCAAGTGGCTGACGGGTGTGACATTACCTAGAATGTTAGATGAAGACAACTTTCCACCATGTCAACAATCTCATCTTACCGAAGATGAAGTGGAGGAGAAAGAAAGAATGGTTTTTGACACAGCGATTTCACGATGTTCAAAGTATTGGCATGGAAAGCAATACGACGGTTTCCCGATCAGAGTCCATCCTGTGTCTTGTCGTGAAAAAATCCAGACCGACCACAAAGAGATTAAACGCTTAGTAGACTCTTCGGCAACCCAAATATCCAAATCGGCGCATCTAAGTTTCCTCCAGAAAGAATTGTCCTTCCTGAACAGCCATTCCGTAAGGAGAACATATCAGCTGGAGTTTTACAAGTGTCAGGCCGATACCTGTGTCCATTGTCGTTCAAGTCCTATCAAATCCAAGAATTTCTTCAATATTTTGAAGTCGTTTGGAGGCCAAATTCCATCGCCTGTTCTTGATAATTGTAGAACGAAGGGTGAGCATATGACAATACTTCGTCTTTTGGATTCCCCCAACTATGTAGAAGCAGCTTTAGATAGTAGATTGCCATCCCGTCGTACAAATTGCGGTGTATGTGAAAAGGGCTGTAAATATGTGTTTATGTCCGCAGCTGATAAAAAACGTCATGACACCTTGATTCATTCAAAGAAATTTAAATAAAATCCTGTAATTCTTCTTTTGTCTATAAGTATGTATAGTTGAATGTATTTATATAAATAAACTATATGTGTTATGAATTTAAAAAAATGGTGTTTAATTTTTCAATATCTAATGTTAATGTTTTCAATATCTAACAAACTAAGGAACTACAATAAATATACAGGTAATTGCTAATAATTGCGTTACTTACCAGTGTGCACAGAAGATTCCATTCCGAATAAAGATGGGCTATACGGTCAAAGTATAAAGTAAACTAGAGAACTGAATGCAGGAAGAATGTATATAATGAAACGTGAAAATGATTTGTGATCAATTTGCAATTTCTATCAAATATATATACTGTACACTGGTCGGAAATATCAAACTGTGTGTTACTCGACCCAGCAAGCAGCTACACATAGAAATTGGGATTAACTATTAATTAATCCATTATTAACTAAAGAGTAATTGGTTAATTGGTTCAGCTTGCTCTACAGAAACTGTAGAAAATATTCATCTGGAAAAAAAATACATGAAAGCATGTATTCATAAGATCTTTATGTGCAGTTTAAGGGACATTTCATGCAATACGATTAAACGGATGTTTACAACATTAAAATATATATATATTATTCAATAACTGTGTCATCAACGTTTGTCAATTTTGTTACCTTCAAAATTGATGAAGAAAAACTATTATGGACTATTTGATCCAACTTTATTATAGAATAAGACGCCTGGGTTACATTCGACAAGAAGATTGTGCACGTATATAAGGCCCTTCTATGTGTTTTCGATTATATTTTTGTTACAGTTTGCTATTTTATCAACGTAAACCGCCAATATGTATAACCCTGACTTTTCTAAAATATTGTCAATGATTTTCAATTTATATTATACTGGTATAATTGTCAAAGGAACAATGGACATCGGGTTGTAAAATCATTGGATTACCGGTCGTACGTGACCGGCGTTTAACTATTTTAAGTGAGTATACATTTTTTCTTGTCGTACTTTCAAAGAATATATTTTATTCACCAAACTGATTTAAAACTTCACTTGAGAACTCCAAAAAATGTGACACATACCTGTCGTATATGCCCAGCTCGTTCCCCAGAATTGTTTTAGTGACGGAAAGCTGTTGTCTTGAGATGTCTTGTCCTCTTTGAATGACTGTGGGCCGATTTGGCCTTTTTTGCATGTCAAATGTATTTTCAAAACGAGGAGCAAACTTCAGCATATTGTAAAACAAACATGGCAGCAACATAAAATATTACATGTGATGTGTATGCATTTTGCCCCACGATTATCAGACCCCAATAGGTTGGACACACTTCTTTAGTTGGGCAAGAACAAAATATTTACGAAAAACCTATAAGAAGAAGTCACATAACATCTCAAGAAATCACTTACTAAGATTCTTTCCATAGTAGGACTTACAGAAAAGTTACGCAAAAAACTTACGAAGTGTCTTGCAAGTTTGACCAGGGAACATAACAAAACAGTTTTTAACTAGTATAAGAATGTTGCCAAAATACCCAAACATCAATTATACCTTTTCAGCACTAGAGTTTATAGCTTGGAATTTATTTACCAACAAAACTAGATTAAATGCATTGGTATAACAGATTCAAATCCAGCAACTTTTTTTTTATTTCAGACATTTAATTATAAATATATCTAGTTATATACATAAAAGTAGGGAAATATAGCCAGTGATCAAATAAAAAACAAATATCGATATGCCATAATTTTTTTCTGCATAACGTTAAAACGTCAAATTTCAATAATTGTAGGCTACACGTGCACACTATTTATTTACGTTTTTAGGAAATTTTCATGCATTATTCTGAAAAATAAGGTAAACAATCAACATAACAAATGATTAAAATTGATTTAATAAAATAAAGATAAAAAGGGGAGGCTATTTTAATAGTGCTAATTACCCCACGCTTCGTGTTACCAAGCTAATCCCATTAATTAGGAAAAGTCAAGTGAGTTGTTGTCAGCTCATCTTGATAAAGACGGAACAAATGGTCCTTGTGATATCAGCATGATATATCCACTATCTAGCATGCCGTGCTGAACAATAAAACACAGGGTGTTTTTATTGTTCATTTCATACCTATTTCCAAACAATAATAAGAAAAACTTTAGAGATTTCTTCAATTCTAAAAATAAAAAGTAAACAATTATTAAAAACAGTTTGTTCAGTGTGAAACGGAATTTACGGTTCTGTGTGTTTTAATAGACCTGCATGCCAAGACAAGCACATGAGAGGAAACCATGGACTGAGAGGACATTGTTACACAGGTTGACTAGCCAAATTCTTTTTTGTCATGTATGGATAAAATAAACATACTTTGATGTAAATAAATATCAGAAAGAAACAGTGAGACAGTTTAATGTTTCGTCAGTTTGGTTTAAAAAGACATGCAGACCTAGGTGTAAGAAGTGGCTATAGGTCAAATTGGCGAATATGTTTTGGAAGTAATTTTTATTATTAATACTAATTCGGGTCATATACATATGTAGACCGTACACACATATCTAAAAGTGTTGCAGTGTAATTCATATTCAGTTTAGTTTGAGGTTAAAATGTACGGTTATTTTGCCACAAAGCATTTAATTTATTTTCACAAAAGACGTATTTATAGATGTGTTCGCCCTGAAGGGTCAACCAATACAAATAATAATAGCTAGACGATCGCTGTTTTGAAATTCAACAAGTATATATGATATTCCTCTGAACATCAATGGTACATGCATATTTTAGTTTTTAATTTCATTTCTAAAACAAAATGAGATGAATTCTTCTATCAAATACAATAATTTACATTGAATGCAGTGTAAAATGTACAGTACAGAGTTACCTCCCATCGACACACGGAACATGTTAAATAAATATCTTATTCTCAAGATGAGTCATTAGCAAAAGATTAACACCCCATTAAAAGTGAACGTTTGTTGGTTAAATAATTATCCCGGTATGGCGTCAACATAAAATTTTAAATCCGTCATTTGAGTAGTTATTTATAAGATGTCAAAACGATCACATGGGGAGATAGATGATGATTTACCGATAAGACAACATGGCGAGAAACTGAATGGCATTTACGTCTGGTGAAATTGGTGAATAGATTTTGATTAAACTAAACAAAACATATAACTTCTCACTAACTCCAGGTTGCAAAGATATTTGATCATGCAAAAAGAACCGAGAATTACAACTGATAATTCGGCAGATACGTTTAAACAAACCAGAAATCATTCAGTATATTTTTGCATTAATAGCATGTTTCGCTTTACCGCAACGTAAGATTATAGTCTATAGTGGGCATACATTTTCTTTCAAAGAGTATGTTTTCACAGAACTAATATAAATATTCAGTTCCTATCACAATCTTGACATGTGGTAGCTGTCAAACCGTGTACTATGTTTTTTTTTCGCACATTACGCTTATGTGACCGAATAACCGACTGGCCGGTAGACACTCACAGGGCGGATTAATTTTCGATACACGCAGCCAATACACAAACTGCCCCGCGAGAAGTCCGTTTTTTTACTAGAGTAACTTTTCAGTCTCAGATTAGAAAAACGCTTATGCTAGATCTCCTGGTGAACTGCAGCCGTTTTCGCGCAAGCGTTTTTCACGGATCAGGTAGGAAATAATTTGGGGACGCTCCCTTATATAATGGTGATTTACTCAAACGTCTAATACACCCCCAAATTGTGAATTTTTTTGCCATGTTGGCAAAGTAAAGTTCCTCCAGTACCAACTACCTATGACTGAACTACCTATGACTGAACTAACTAACCCCAGCGTAAGGGGAAAATATTGCACGACTATATAAGGGTAAATAGAAGTGCATGTGAATAAAAAGAAACTTCTTTCACAAATAATTGGTTTTGTTTTCCAAAGTTTGCCGATATTCAGACCTTGATTCAAAATAATGATCATCTCCCATCAACTGAACATTATCTTATCAACTATACCATGGTAAACCAGTTTCTTTATTCAATTTAGCATACCTTAAAAACCTAGACCAAACAGGTTTCAGATGCACTATAAACATGTTATTCCTTAATGAATTACATTGTAACCTATCTTAAAAGAAAGTAAAATAAAACTCTCCAAGGGACAAACATAGAAAGTACAAAGGGCGGAGGGGTACTGTTTTTGGTCAAACTCTGCAGCGCCCCATTGATCTGATTAAACAAATATTCAAATCCTGTTTACTCCTGACAGTCCATTTGCAAGTAGAATAAATAGCAGGAATCCATATTTTTGTCCAACAAGATTTATTTTCCCCTCGATTAAATAAGAAACTCTTTTCATATGGATTTCAACTCTGGTGACATTTTGATGTAAGGTCTTACATCATTTTAGAACCAAAATAAAAAATTATAAAAATCATTGAAATTCATATGAAAAAGTGTTTCTTATTATTTGAATGACTGTGGTCATTATTGCCTTTAAGAGAATCCTATCTATCTTACCGGTGTCTGGTTGCCAGACCATATTGCTCCTGCCATTACCATTATAACCAATAACAGACTTGAGCTTCAGTCCAGCCTGGTTTGGGGGTGCAGTATATCTTCTCTACAACGTCAATGGTACATATATTCAATATTAATACATATGTACCTCAAAATATATCACTGAATTATTAGTATTTATTAAATAAAGTCGTATGACCTACCTAAACTATGCTTATCTTAACTTGCCATTGTGGGTTGTATTTCTCAAGAGTATTTCACTTATATGATGGACATGTATCAAAGGTACTTGCCTCTCAATTATCAAATGTGTTTTGCTATGTTGGAGAATTAATGTTACTCAATTGCTAAGTAAGGTAAAGCAGTTTATACTTGAAACATACTGCCTGTACTTCCCTGAGCCAGAGGGAAGCTTGCACTTGAACAAGTGTGCATGTACATTTAGGTTGTATGCTTAAATTGTTTGTTTGTTTGATGTTTAACGTCTTACTCAAGGTATTTCACTTATATGACGATGGATTGTCCACTACTCACTGCTCCTTGCCTAATTACGGTGGAAAACTGAGAGGAAACCTCATAAAAACCACCTGCACAATTAACAGATCCACATCATGTGACTCACTCATATACCTGATGGTCTACGCATGGATTCGATCCTGTGAATGGTAAATCGAAATAGGATTAGTAAGATTTTTTTCCAGTAATGTACTGTACTCCTCCAAACATGATATTTAAAAATATTCAAAAATAGAAGTAGACATAATCAGTACAAAACAGACTGGTGTCACATTTGGAGCCAGCAGCTGTTGTTCTATTTTCTACAGGACATATAAACTACTTGCCGATGCGATTTGCCACGCCAAGCAAGAGTAGCTAGATAGTATTTTGTTGAATCTAACCCAACTCTATCGTGTTAATGAATGTGTTAATTTACACTTGCCACAAAATACTATGTCAGTTCTTCAGTTTGCCATGGAATGTAAATTATCATGGATTTCACAACATTCATTGTTCTGAACATATATTTTGTAAGTATGCTTACAGGGAGGTTAGAAGACTTAGTTGAATTTCACGATGCATATATGGTATACTAAGGAGAAAGCATTAGATTAACTGTAACCAGTATTCACAGAAGGTGGACAATGAATAAAAATGTCTGTGATCAGGGATATCTCATTAATATGATCGTGGTGAATGGAATTCCAACAGTAATTAAATACATTGATAAACACAACCATTAAATGGGAAGTGTCTACATCTGAAATTAATCATCCTCCAATTTTCCAAAGCAAAGGCAGCATTGCATGGAGGGAGGGAGCTTCCTGTTGCCTTGTTTTTGCCCTGTCTTTGTTTCTTACCAGTGTTGTCAAGGGTAGTTTCCTTCACCAATTGGGCTAGCATGTTGTTATGTGAGTGAAATAACATAAAGAAAGGCGTTAGACCCCAATCAATCAAACAAACAAACAATCCATAAAAATAAAGGATACATAATGTAGAGAGTGATTTCTCTGTGTATGACTATTACCTGTGCTATAGCATGTGATTTCTCTCTCTGTACAAAGTGTTTCTGGACAGTGGGTTTTGAAATCTCTGTTGTCTTCTGAGGTAAAGCAGGTTTGTGGAGTGACGCACCCAGCACATGTTTATCTGTGCTACCTCGTCTCTTAAATGGAACAAAATCTTGACTGATGTTGCTATTGCTCTTAGCTACTTCCTGTGAAGATAAAATAAAATTATTATGATTTGTAACAGAATAAGAAATAGAAAGAAAAAAAAACGTGTACAAAGCAAATTTTGCTTCTAATCCATTCAATACTATATGATTTATAGATAAGTGTCCTGATGCCATGAATTCACTTATATAAAACGAGAGTTACTTGCTGATGGAAATTGTAGTAGGCATAATGTGCTGCATTTAATGACAACTGACTTGTTCTTTATCCTCCATTGTAAGCATCTCTATCAGTTCCGGTCCAACCACTACCTCCTCTTTCTCCGACAGGTCAGAGTTCAAGTCATCTGAAACACACAACTACACATTAAAAAGGTTATGTTACATTTCAATATGGTAGGACTTTGATTTGTGGATAAAGAACCTGGTTTGTAATATCTAAAACTCAACATTTTACAAAAGGTTTGACAAATATCTCTGATAATAGCTTATCACATGTATTAGAGTATTAAAGGGCTGATCTCAACATGACTTAAGTTCAAACATGACTTAAGTTCAAACATGACTTAAGTTCAAAAGTTTCGTTTGAACATTTGAAACCACTGCCATTTGTGTGTGCACTTTAATACATGAATCTACTAACATGTATATTATAATGCTGAGATAAAGAATTGAAATTATAGTAAATTATGTTTAGTGTTACCTTGATCAGATTCTTTCTGAATGGAGCTTAAATCATTGATTCTATCTGGAGACTCGTATCTGTCATATCTTGTTGGTTGAGGAGGAGACCGTCGAGGAAGATCAACTAGTGAATCTAACATTCTCTCTGCTGAAGCAATATCTGGCTCGACAGTGTCTACATAACACAAACAAAGTTATAATTGCATTAGTTTAAATTTCAATTAGGTAAAAAAAGCAAGAGTTTTCTTGTTTGATCATGGATTTATATCTAGTGATGCTTATTTCAGTCGTATGTGTTTCAGTGGACTGAGTCATACACAAAACTTACGGACAGCCTGCTAAAGTATTCTCATTATCCGCTCTAAGAGCAGATAATAATAAAAATTTTAAATTTAAAAAATTAATTAAAAGAAGATAATGAATTGTTGTCAATGTTGTGCCTTACTCAAAGGTATTTCACCGTTATGTGTCAGTGGATTTCACAATAATTAGCCACATTGACGCAAACATAAAATGTGAACCACGTTGCTCAGTTGTAAAAATAATGTAATGTACAATCTGCATGACAATGCTCAGAACATACTCCCCTTAGACAGAGGGCCAGAGATAGTGGATCCTTTTACCTATGACCCATACTGATATATCATCTTACATTTCTTTTATCAACAAACAAACATCTAAGATCAACAAAGCAATCTGTTATTTACAATTTAGAAGTATAAAGGTTATTTTCCAATGATATACCTTTGTGGATCAGCCAATTCTTTTCCGTGCAGTCTCTTCCTCTGCAAAACAGAAAGTTACGAGTTGGATACATTTCAATAAAAGAAACATGGTCACAAATTGAAACAGAATGCAGGGCTAATTCACTTGTTCATAATGTCAACAAGAGCCATTCAGAACTTGGCGTATCCCCATGGAGTTGGCACTCCTACTTAGGAACATCCAATGATAAGTGCTGATTGTTATATCCTCATGCATAATATTCTGTGGGTATAATAATGGTTTGATTAATTGACTTGCCAGTGTTTTATTCCAGACTTAAGGAAGTTAAGGTTAGTTCACTTATTTGACTTGTTTGTTTGTTTGGGGTTTAACGTGGTACTCAAGGGTATTTCACTTATATGACGACAGAATGTCCACTTCACATTTTTCCTTGCCTCATGATGGTGGAAAACCGAGAGGAAACCTTGTAAAAACCACCCCCACGATTGCCAGAGCCACATCATGTGACTCACTCATATACCTGATGCTCGACAGATGGACTCGATCCCGTGAACGGTAAATTGGAGTAGGGTTAGTAAACGCACACGTTAACCACTAAGTCACGGCCATGGGTCGAAAACAAAGGCACCACATCAGATCAAATAGTCATGTTGTCAATTGACTCTGAGTGCACTAGGGCCCAGATGCACAACACTAGCCCTTTGAACAACAGGCTAGGAAGCTTCACACACTGGGCAGGCACTAGGTCATATCAATGAAAATAACGTTAAGTGGTGAGTAAAACACCAAAGAAACTAATAAACCAATCAAATTGGCTTTAAATCATTGTTCTCTTACTCTGGTAGATAAAGGCTTGGTTCTTTTCTGGCCAGGAAGTCCCACAGGTAGAGAGCCTCTCCAGCACTAAGAAAACTCTCGTTGTCAGGCATAAACTGTACTCGGCTTATAGTCTCAGAATGACCAATGAATACCTACATTAAAAATTAAAATATGATCAAATAAAAGTATAAAATGATGTAATGTGATTGTTGCCAAGTTGACAGTTTTAGTCAGAAAATATTAAATTGTTATTCTTCTACTAAGATACATATATACTTTATTTACTGTACATAGGTTATTTTACTCAAATGATGGCATGCCAGCCAAATGGGTAAAGGAAATTATTCATAAACCCCATCACTCTCAACCCCTGTAAGAATTAGCATTTAATATATGGGGGAAAACTAAATGTACAATTTTATCATTCTCCAGTCAAACTTCTTAAAGTTTAGATATCTTCATTAGGGAATATAGCAGACATGAATGGATAGCAATCATGTAGAGAACTGGTTTGTTAGCAGGGAAAACGTCTGCTGGATCACAGCCCTGCTGGTTTCGTATTAATATGGAGGTGATTCAGTTTATTGGACATTTTGCTTTGACATTACCTGAAAGTTGATATCTAAGTCCATGTTAAAATCCCATATCTTAACAACTTTATCACCTGCTGTGGCCAGGTAACGCCCATCTTCTGAGGTAT
Source organism: Mopalia vespertina (assembly GCA_030265115.1). Classification (NCBI taxonomy): domain Eukaryota; kingdom Metazoa; phylum Mollusca; class Polyplacophora; order Chitonida; family Mopaliidae; genus Mopalia; species Mopalia vespertina. The sequence goes on along the minus strand of JAQQZZ010099623.1, from coordinate 15,678 downwards.
CCAAAGAAGAACAATTTGATCTGTGAATATGATCCACCTAAAAAAATAAAAGGATCTAGACGATTAAAGTGTTTATTTGACATATTTCTTGTTACATAAATATATCAGTTTAAAATCCATAAAAATAATATCAACAAGTTTTATTTTCGAAGTAGAATAAAGAGCAATTAAAGAGATTACTATCCAACATTTTACAAATGCTATATACAAAAATACATACCTCTGTAAGTAGTCTGCCTGTTGAAGCATTGAACTTGAGCAGTTTATTACTGGATGTGGTAACCAGTAGCTGTTTAACAGATTCAGGTGTGTAAAAGACCTTGAGGGCGGAGTCTATAGCTGTACGACTGTTATCAATCATATGCATGTGTGTTATATCAATCCTCATGACCTGGTAAATAAAACAAAATATGTAACTAGCATGTTAACAGTGAAATTATCCAAAAAAATCACCAGCAACTATTATTAAATTATTATTAAATTTAAATTGTAAAGCAATTTGAGTCTATGCAATAAACACAGAACACCAGCTATTACGGTTAAACCAATCGATTAGAAATTAAATTATTTTTTCAATAAATTATACTAGCGCAACCAAGATGTGAAGGGTTTCCATAATGTTGGAGGGCCCACAAGGTTTCCTCCTGGTTTTCCACCGTAATAAGACAAGATGCAGTGTAAAGTGGACAATCCATCGTCATATAAGTGAAATACCCTTGAGAACAACATTAAACCCCAATCAAACAAAATGTACTAAGTATAGACAGTATTGCTTCTCTTCAAACAAACTGCCCTTAGCCAGAGGGCGTGATCAACTAGAATGCCATGCTTAAGACTATTTCACTTATATGATGGTGGTGCATTTTAACAATAATAAGCCACTCTAAGACAACCATAAAATGTGACATGTTTTTATTTGAAAGAATATTGATAATCCTCCCATGAAACAGACTGCCCTGAGCCACAGGGTCCATGGTTAGAAAAGAGAAACCACAAACCTCATCCAGGGAGCGAGCATTCACCACACTGATGGTAAACTCAGAGGGTCCGATGAAGGCAACATGTTGTCCATTAGGGCTGACCGTGACAGCGTCTGGCCCAAACTTCTCCCCTCTAGCAACAGTATTTCCCAACAGGCGGATGAGTTCATAGCTTGGATTAGAGCTATCATAAAGAGCTATAGAGCCCTGGGAACCAACACTGTACATATAGTCACCATTAGGGGAGAAAGCCAGGCCAATCACCTTGCCACGGTGCTGTCTGCAAAGTGAAATAGTCAGAACAAGTAACAAACTGTTAAGAGCTTAAGTCTATGAAATCAAATGGCACAGCAAAACATTTGTGACATGTATAAAAATGTCTCGATTTAATTTGTGATTTGCGATTGTTTTGTGCCATACTTAAAGTTATTTCATCACATGCCAGTCCAATAGGTGAAAAAAAACAATTCATTAGCAAGACATAAGGTGCAATACAAAGACACCACAAACAGGTAAGATTTTTGACAATATGACTATTGCTTGAAGCACACTGGAAAAGAATGCTGGACTATTACACAAACATAGACATACTGGAAACTCCTTCCTATAGAAGTTATAGAATTTCAGAACGCAGTAACAATAAAGGAAAACGATAGGAAGCACATTATCATTTCCTTGAGTCGCATCTCGATTGTTTGTTTGTTTGATTGGGGTTAAACGCCATACTTGAGGTTATTTCACTCATATGACGGCATGCCAGCCAAATGGGTGAAGAAAACCACCCTCAACACCACTGGCAAAAAAACAAAGACAAGACATCATTATCACAAAGAGATCAGCTTCATGTTGCTCATTAGCTCTTAAAGCACCATGGTGAGTGATATTTTTAAGATGGATGAATAATAAGATGGATGAATAATAAGATGCAAGAACGTATAGATTTGACTTTTTCTTGGTTTACTTGAAAAAAGTGTGAGCGTTTACACTTAAACTTCCACATATCCACATGCAGCACCAAAGACAATCTTTTTGTCCTCATTCATAGCAAACTAGATTCTTTCAAATGTCAACAGAGTAAGGAAAACAAGCTGTACCTGTGTTCTGCTAACATACTGGTAGAAGCCACATTGAACACTCGGAGAGCTCCACCTTCAAACCCACAAGCAAATATTTGCTGAGTTGGGTGATAACAAACAACATTTGGACATTCTTTAGGGGCACTGAAATCATACAGCTACAAGAAAAAAAGGAAAAGGTATGTAATATACTTATTGCAGTTTGTTTCATTCAAAATGTGATATTTCAAACAACTTATCCAGGACAAAAACAATTTTCCCTCGGATTCACCATGGTTGGCTCACTCACCTGTTGTAAGGAATCTGCATCCCAGACCCGTATCGTGTGATCTTTGGCCACAGTGACGATCTGTTTTCTGTAGGAATCCACAGAGAGAGAGGTGATCTTATCTGTGTGTGATCTCATTATGGTGCTATAGCTTCGACTACATACATCCAACACTCCTAGATTACCCTGAAAAACAACATAGATATCATAAGGTAATCATACGACGTACCAATATCCATCCTTACACGTACAACAAAAGAAAATTTATGAAACAGTATCATTGACTTTTTTTAAAAAAAGTTGGAGTAGGTGGGGGGTTTCTAATTTATCTTTAAGTAGTTGTTTTGATAAAATCTGTTCCAGTAGCAGCTGTTCGATGTAAATGTAGAAGACTGCTACCTTATATTAGAGTTGATGTGAATAAAATTACAATGAAACCACCATATGGTATGAAGCTTCAGGCGACAGATCCACCCATCTGACAGCTACTTATTCTCAATTACAGACTGTCACTGTATGACTTCCAGGTTACAAAAAATAAGAATTCAGTAGACGTGCAAACTAGACGAAAGTCATTTCTTCTTTTGTTCCAAAATAGAGAAGTTCAATCTGACTGTATAGATTAGAGCAGGCGATCAGAAATTAATAATTTTTAAAGTGTCACATATTCCTCTGCAGATTTGATCTAAGACCCTTCCAACTTCATAAATAATGTTATATTATTAAAACATTCAGTCTGAAAAGACAACTATTCATCCATTTTTTTTAACTGTCTGCAAATTACCAATTTTCTAACAAGAAACATATTATTGTTATAAATTTAATTCAAATAAAAGCATTGACTTACAGATGAAGTTCCTGCCAAGACCTTAGTTCCATCTGCAGAAATATCAACAGCAGTCACCGGCCCTTCATGCTCTGAATATAAAGAAATAAACATTTATTTGTTTATCTGATGGTTTCATATGTTTCCAGACAAAAAGTTTCCAAAGTGTTGTCTTGCAGGAATATCAATATTGTCCACAACTTGTTCTGAAAACTTGTCGATAAACATTTATTTTTATTCCATATTCCATATTGTTAGCTTAATGGACCGGATACATTCTTATTGTAAATCAAGTGAACTCTGATGACCTTTTGACACGGACAACATGCTGGGTTATTGACGAGGGAGTGTGATGTATTGAACAGCAGGCTTGAACAAAATTGCACTATACACTTTGCTGGACTGCCCCCATTGTGTATTAAAATGTCTAACCCTGTACTATAAATGCCGACTATGGAAAGTCTCACAGAGAGTAAGTCGTCATATTGTGTACCTGCTTCAAGGAAAACCTGAGCGAAATCAAGAGGCCATAGTCTGAGAAAGCCGTCATCAGAACCAGTAACACAGAATGTCTCATTAATCTTCATGGTATTGATTGATATACCTCCACCTGTAACAAGAAATGTTCAAAACATTATTTTAAAATCATGTTCTCCCTTTCCTTTCCATATATCTGTAACTATATTTAATGTTAAGTACAGACCCTCCTTTTTCAATTAGAGCTACTTTAAGTGGCATTTAGAAGTTGGGAATATCATAACTGTCTTAGAATGGTGTTAAATAATCAAAAAACTGATTTGCAAGTCTGTCTTTGCCTATTTCAATTATATCAAAAAATAATATTTAACATATGCCAAAAATAGAAAGTCTTTATCCATGTTATAAAGATTAAGGAAAATACCACAATTAAAGAAAAGGATTTACATTGAAGCAAGATGACATATATCTGTTTGAAGGCTCCTATAAACCTGCCTCAATAAAACCATTACAGAAGGATGTATGATAACTGAACTGTACCTGAATTAAATCTTTGCTTCTCTAGTTTTGATTTGCCAGCTTGGGGAAGGAGACGTCGCACATGGTGTATTGACAGCTTTTGAAGATCAATCTCAAAAATATGTCCAGTGCGGCTACATGCATATCTGTTAGAAATGTAAATAGTGTCAATATGTTGACACTCATTTGCTGATTTGTTTAATGGTAAAAATATAAAAAAAATTAAAGTTTATGATTTAATTTGAAGCAAAACTATTTGATTGTGTAAATTTGAGTTCAGAAGAATAGGACTTTTGTCAACCAGCATATGTTTGTTTACAGTGGTGTGGAGATGAACCATGAAATGTTGGCAAGGGAGATAATCTGATCTTTGAAAGCGGTCCTGTTTTCATAATATTCCAGACATGAAGATGTTTGTCTCTTGTCAATATTTAAAAAAAAAACACGAATCATGCCCGTTCTGTCTAAAATACTAGTCTATTATTAACTAGACAACCACTTAAAATAAAATCTACTCAAAATAACATGAATTCCTGCATAACTCACACAAGTTTCTGTGCTGGATCTTTGGTAGGGTTATAGCCGGATTCAAAACAAACATCAGTAAACTCCATGTTATTGTAATCAGTGATGTTAACAGGTGCTGATCGAAGTGAGCCTTCTTTTACCCTCCAGAGACGAATGTTATCACGGCCACATGAAACCATTCTATAAGCAAAATATTAGAAAAAATTTAGAGAGATTAGGAATGTGCATATAATTCTGAAAATATCAAATAATTAAAAACCCAAAATACTTTTTTATGCAGACAATCATATTGACAATAATATTCCTTACATTAGGGACAACTTAGAACATGAAATGTCATGAAGCCGTAAGGGGGAAAATAGCTAAATTGGCGAAAGCTGTAGAGAATTTTGAAATCAAAAACTATTTCATTTAATTTTGAGTTAGTTGAAGGACAAATCTGCTGGATAATGCAAAACAATATAGGTATTTTGCAAACTTTATTATTTGTTACTCATTACCTTGTTTCATCAAAGGTTGCTATCCTCATACATTGTATATCCATGTCAGTGTGTGCCTTTGCCATCACAGTTAGCTCCCTTGTTTTACTCACTTTAGATGTGTTCCATAATACTACCATCTGGGGATAGAATAAATAAAATACATGATATACCCTTCATTAAGTGTCACATTTAAAAACAAATAATATTGTATGGTACAATAATCATAAGTTTGTCAATGGAGACTCAAGATTTGTACCAATCCAGAATTCATCCAGAATTTGACATGCCCATCGAAAAACCCATATTAGCCAACTTCTAATCTTTCATGGGTAATTTCTCCATAATATGCTTGGTCCCACACCCAGGATTTCAGAGGCCCTTAATTCTATGTGGAGGGAAAAACTATTTACAAAATTTCCCAGTATCCCAGTATTTTTCTTTGCAAAGATGTGTCAAATGCTATTTTGATAGCCCTGAATGATGTGTATTAAATACCTCAGAGGTCCAAGAAGTACATAGGAGTACAAGACCTAAAGATCAGCTACATATTTCAGTTGGTGTTACATGTACAAGATATGTTGCATCTACTGAACACAACTTACATTTTTGCCTTGGCCATCTTTACCTACTCCACATAAAACATTTCCAGACAGAGAAAAGCTGAAATGTAATAAAATATGTTTACTTTGGCATCAATTGGCTTATGTTGCATCTATTTCTCAAAAGTTAAAAAAAGACCAATGTTTTTTTTCAGAAAGACTGTGGCAGAAGCAACAAAAAACGTTACTGATGTAAATTCAAGACAGTTTTATCATTGAATGCTATTAACACATTTAAATATTTTCAACACATTCACAATTTATTCAAACATTTAAAATAAACAAATAAACAATAAACAAATATGTTCTACCAATTTTGCCTGAATAAAAACTTCTGAAAGATGACCACAGCTAATAGTTAAAATTAAAGAACTTACGAAAAAATCACTAAAAACACTTTCTTACCACAGATATCGAAGGGAATTGACATGAGTTTTACACATGTTCAGACATTCTCCAGTTCTGAAATTCCACACACGTACAACGCTCAGATTACCCGTTTGTCCAGTGGCTAAGAGAGAATCATTGCCAGACAAACTCAAACAGGACACCTGAGGTGAAAACAAACATAAATTTGAAATATAAAATATCTCGTTTTTTCTGTTTGTTTGATTTGTGGTTATTTCACTTGTATCATTTTGTGAAAGACAATGTTACCTGACAAGCAGAGAAGTGTGAGATTGCAAATCAGCAACATAAGGCTAAACTCGGAGAGCACAAGACAGATATATAGTTATTTGCTCATCATATTTACATTGACTGACTGATTAGTATTTTACGTCATGCTCAAAGGACTTTCAGTTATATGATGGTGATGTATTCCAACAAACATTGTTACCAGCAAATCCTATAATGTGAAGTGTTTTGATAAAGTTAGAAAGTTAATCTTATCCTGTGCTTACTATAGACAACACTGCTACATTCAAAACAATGGGCCCTTAACCAGAGGACCATCGTACTTATAAAACTCTGTAGCTCAGATGGGTAGAGTCTGTTTGTTTGTTTGATTGGGGTTTAATGTCGTACTCAAAGGTATTTCACTTATATGACGACGGGTTGTCCACTTCACATTGCTCCTTGCCTTATTACGGTGGAAAACCGAAAGGAAACCTCGTAAAAACCACCCCCGCGATTGCCGGAGCCACATCATGTGACTCACTCATATACCTACGGGTCGACAGACGGACTCGATCCTGTGAACGGTACATTGAAGTAGGCTCAGAAAGCGCACCCCTAACCACTAAGCCACGGCCGTGATGGGTTTAGAGCTGGCCCTGCTAGCCAGAGACCTTAGTTTGAATCCCAGTGAATGCGGGCAAAATTTTCTTTCTCTTCATTCAAAATATAACTGTACCTTATCTGTGTGTCCAATGAAGAATCTTTGGTGGCCATTGTTCACTTTCATTGCCACGGTAACTGCATGGCACGGGTATACAACAACTTTGCCATCATTTGACCACAGGCACTGTAAAATAAATGAATAACGAGAACGTTGGCAGCTCGAAATTGTTCTATCAATGGAGCAAAAATGTAGATATATTACAAGTAAGAAAGAGAATATAAATTAGCTAGCTACGGTTTATAAAAAAATTTAATACAATTTAAAGCTGAAGTTTTACACATAAAAACAACAATGTATGTGTTTACAATGATGTACTAGTTTATTCCAATATTTGTGTGGGATCCATGTTGTTGCCATGCACATGGTCAGGTTGTTAATTTATGTACTATTTGCTGGTATTTAACACCACATTAATATGACAGTGGTGACAGTATTAACCAGTGAAAGTAACCTGCAAGTCACAGGCAACTTGCCAACATACAAGTATGCAGGTTTCTTAGAGTAGGCCAGCTGGTATGAACTATGAAAGAGATCTTAATGTAACTGAAGGAAATTCAAACACCATTGAACAAAAAAACTGTACTGTACTGTACATCACTAAAAGAAATGCCTGTTTTAAGTGATTTCAGTATGTTCTAAGTTTTCAGTGTATGTAAAAAATATAGCTTCTGAATAAACCTACATCTCTGAAAGTGGCTCCCCCAAAACCAACAATCCTCTTCAGCTGAAGAATCGGGTCAGGCTCCAATGACTAGTGAAAGAACAACGATGTTTAACTGATCAGAATTGGAAGTATAAAGTTAGGTCGCTCAGTTGTGAAGATTCAACAAAAACATTCTTATAATTCAACTGAATTTGGCAACCAAATAATTAGTTTGGTAGAACTGATTTACAAACAGGATGATACACTAATATTATCTATGATAAACACAATGTGGTCTTTAACATATATAATAAACAATTCTATAAAGCTTATTATTTGAAAAGAAACATCATACAAAAAAGACCTGTGTTAAAGTGATGGAACAGCTGTACCTTGCATTGTGTTTCCTTAGATGTTTCCTTCTCCACAAACACTTTAGCTGGATATTTCTATAAATGAAAGTATAAAAACAGTTATTCCTGTACCACTTAAGGTAAGTTTATCACTTTTACTAACTCTTCTTTGAAGAATAATGGACTAGTTGGTGCTCAATGTTGTACTCAAGGACGTTTCTTTTATATGATGGCGCCGTACTAAAACTAAATATACACATCAACACAATAAAATGTAAACTGATTTACTTTTCTGAAAAATGTATTAATTTTGTTTGTTTGAGTGATGTTTAACATCGTACTTAGCATTATTTCACTCATATACAGCATGCCAGCCAAATGGGTGAAGGAAACCACGCACGACACCACAAACAGATCAGCTCGGCAGGGTGTCTTAGGAATAAAATACACATCTGCTATGCACATAACCGTATTTTATATAATGGCATATACATAATAGTAATAGTATTCAGCAAAATCCACTAATACTGAGTTAACAATCCGTGACAGAAAACATTTTGAAGTCAATAGTCAATCATAGGCATATTGAAGAGGAATAGTGGAAAGCAAAACCTATTAGTGACCTACTGTGACATGCTGAACAGATAAATAATCAGTTACATACAAAGGAAATGCATAACGATTTTCCTGGGAATATCAGAAGAAAAGTACATTGTATGACAAAGCTGTTGAAAATCTGTTCAACTCTTAGAATTTCTAAAGATTACAGAACTCCAAATTTGTTTTATCAGATGACATTAAGTCAAGTTTCTAAATATTCTAAAAGATAACCATCACTCCCTTTATCAGAAAAAAAAAACAAAACAACAAAAGCACCCAACAAAAAAACAACAAAAGATACCTTTCTGTTGCTCAGTGAATACAATCATCCCATTCTCCATGCTTTTCTAACTAATACGACCAAGCAGACACCAGAGTAATTCATGCAGTGGCATACAGTGATGCTGTCCAAGGAGATACCTTCCCTACCTTACTAGCCCTACATTGGCTATTTCTCCCTAACCCCCTGTGAAGGGCCACACCGGCTCCAGATTCAGTTACGATGTGAACAGTCCCTTGTCGGTAAATCACCTTAACATTCCCTGCTCTTTTCTCAGCTCTGTGGACGAGGACTTGCTCATTGGGATGAGCAAAGATATGGACCTCTCCTTTCTCGTCCTGGGTAACAGACACATCCTCAACTCCTATACTGGGTAACTCCTGTGTCACTGATATCCTCTTCCTTGGTTGCTGAGAACACATACAATACAACACCAACTTAATTGATGGATTCTCAATGGTATCGTCCTCACATACCAACAATTAAGGCTAACGTGTGACTATAACTAACCTAAATGTTAGAAATTGAGCACAGTTATAAAGTGTTCTTTTGAGGTTTGAATAAAAACATGAGTACAGTCATATAAACAAAGAAATTATAACAAAGTTTTTATCACGTGTAAAAATGCATTAGCACAATAGATTTGTTTGCTTGATTGTCAAAAAATGTTAAATTTCTCTCCAAATCATACATTAGGCCAACACATTACTTTCAAAGACAAAGCATTTTAAATACCAGGGGCAAAACATGGTACAATCAGACAGAGTATAATAATTTACAACACAAGACAACAAATTGTCTTTATGATGCTCCTCAAGGTTGAGGTCACCAGGAAATAGGGGTCTTCCAGGAATCATGAGCAAGCTGATCAAAGTCTACAGATAATCAGTTTTGTAAGTTCAGTTTTGCTTATTAACATTCTGGCTATCAGATTTCACATGTTGACAGTTAAAAAGCATTTGTCAAGTCTTATAAAGGATGAGAAAATGACACAAAGGCTAATAATGTGACAAAAACAAAAGGAAAGCCAAACAGACAGACAGAAAAAGGTAAATTCTTTAATAGTCTTCTCTATTGTGGAGGACAGCTAGCAGCCAAGTAGAAAAACCATGGTACCTTTTTAGCATTGGTTAAGCTATGTATCATAGACACCCTATCCGACACACATCTGCTCACATCTACAGTTTTTGGGACCACAAATTTTGTATGGCCAATATCCCCTGATGGCTCTGAAAGAAAAACAATGAGAACGCTTGGTACAGTGAGGCTTAATAGAAGACTTTTTTGTTTGTTTGATTCATTGATTGGTGTTTAGTGTCTTACTCAAGGGAATTTCATTTAAATGATGGATTATCCACTTCTCTCTGTGCCTTGCTTACAAATGGTGGAACAGAGGGAGGAAACCTCAGAAAAACCACCCCAATGATGTCACCTCGTGTGAGACTTGGGAACCTGTGAGCAGTTAATTGACAAAGGATCAGTAGCCTCGCATGCTAACTTATGAACCACAGGGGCCTTATTAATTCTTTGGCTAGGAATATTTTTTTTACAACGTTTGCTTCTGGGCTTTAAAGCTAATGCTTATTGGTTATGTTAAAAAATGTTGTGGACCAACAGCCGATCGGAGTTAAGTTTAAAATGACTTCTTGATGAGCTTCTCACAGCCATTTGCAGTCTTTCCTGAAAAAAATCAGAGCGGCTTGTGGTAGCCAAAGAGTTAAGGGATATCAGCTGCCAGTACAGATGAACTTTGTTTTAGCTGTTTATTTAAAAACGTTTATAAAAACTTCAATAGAACAATTTTTATATCGTTTATGTAATGCAAATCTTGCCGTTGCCTTGAACTTTAACAAAATATTAAACACTTTACCAATGAGCTTTTTTTCTTCGCTTGAGCTTTGGGTAAGTCTTTTTCCATTGATGTCTGTTGGAAACCTAACAAGTCAAACAACAAAAACATAAAATATTTAATTAACACAATTGTTTGTTAGATTCATTCAACAAATACACATTGACCATTGCATAAAAGTTGACAAAGTTTACCAAGCAGCCTTCGGGCAGACAATGGCATTTCGTACTTTAAATTCCTTGTGTGGAGCTAAAAAGAGTATCAGAGATGAAGTTAAACTGCACTAGCAAAGTAAACATAAATCATTGAAAATAAACAAAAGAAAAACATGCAAAACAGTGTTCATTAATATTTCATCAAATTGTTTTCCACAATAGATATGCGATAAAATAATGTTAGTAAGAATGCAGCTGCAAAAAAATTAATCCCAGACACAGCTGATGGCCTGATTCTTGATTGGGTTTAATGCAGAACAAGGTTATTTCACTCATATAAACGGCACACCCTTGAGGTCACAGACAACAAACAAACAAACAAACAAAAGACATGACAAGCCAAATATGAAGACACTATAAACAGACTGGCTGCGTCTTTTTTCCTAGCTGAGAGCAACAGGGCAACATGAAACACCTGCAGGACATGTTGGGTCAGTTGGCACACACATTTACCTTAACAAAGCCTTAAGGAATAATCATTACTGCTATTAAAACATGTCTATAAACTTCTAATGACTCACCTAATAAGGTCATATTGATCATGCCAGTTATCAGTTTTCATCAAAGGAAATGCCATTTCCCTTGGCATGGGAGATAACCCATTAGGCAAAGTCCCAGCTTTTTTCACAGCATCTACTGTCAAACCTGATCATCAAACAGATACACAGTAGGCATGATAGGCAATTTACAATGTTAAATCTTATTTGGAACAGGTACAGGGACTTTAACCATACATACTGTATACAGGGTACTGTAATGTGAATTTCAATACTAAACTCTTGCAAAGAGGCAAATGGTTACTACACCGCACACTTGGTATAAACTGATACAGTTAGACATACTAGCAATTTAGGCCATTCAATGTTTGAGTTCTGGATGCCCCAGTTCCTGGTGCAACAATGCAACAATGAAAGAGCTTTACAGGATTTCACAGATATGACAGAGGTAAATGCTAAAGTATTAGGTATTACTACACCGACACCATCACATGTGAAGTGTATTGCTCTCTCAGAAAATGTTTCTTCATCTGGTGCTTTTATAATTAAAAGAAACACAGTATGTCACACTCAGAAGATACTGCCATTTATTTATGGACAGACAACTTTGCCAAAGGACATCATGGTATAATTGTTAAGGTGACAATTGGCTGTGCTATAAGGAGTAACCCCCAATATGAGATGAGTTTGGTCCTCAAATTACCCCATTTGGATTCCTATTAAAGAGAAAAAATATTCCAAAATATTTTCCTGTAAGATCTCATGTTTGCTTTCATACATGTACTATAGTTCCATTTATAACATGCTACTACATGATTTTTTTTTATTATTTTGAAATTTCAATTAACATATTATGCAACATGTTAATATGCGTTAGATGGCAATAGATGCATTATCTTACCTGGTTCAAACAGGGAATCACTTGTAAAAATGTTTTTGACAATCATATTAGCACATATTTTTACACTCTTCATGTAGGAGAATTTCCTATTGAGGTACATAGAGAGAATGTAATGGAAGTCCAGACAGAGCACTGTCCATCGAGAGGAGATAGGAGCTGGACCCGGCTTCTCTGTAATATCCATCACAAATTTAATGAAGAAAAAAAACAACAGATTGATGATTGAGCAATATACAAGTATGTCAGACAAGTTTTTACCACATATTTCAGTCACGACAGTGAGTTCCATTATTATAAATATGAAAAATCCAAAACCAAACTTTCACACAAAACAAGTAGCAAAGTTTTAAAAAAAGTATTTAGCTTTAGTGTGGTAACTGTTGCAAGACACAACCACCTATTTTGTCACATATATGTTTATCAAACACCTTCCAGACCAAACTTCCAAGGCCAAACGATATATTAACTATCAATGCATGACAAATAACGTGATTCCATCTGTCACTTTTTAGTTACTATTGGCAGCAAACTCTCAATACAAGAAGGCTTTTTGTCATCAAAGACCCTTTGATCACAATTTTGCCACTTCAAAGGTTCATCGTGCACTTTTGTTGCAAGAATGCAAGTATGACTCTTGACATAAAATAAATTAAGTGTGAGTTAAGCTATATTAAAGCTATATTCTTATTTCTTACCATGCTTTCCATCAGTAGAGTAACCAAATACACATCCCTTGTCTGTATTGCATAGAAATGGGAACTGTAACCAGGTAGATGTTGCTTTAAATTCTTTAAAAAGGTTTGAGAATGAAAGTCTGACCACCAAATTATCAGGAGTCACCAAGTCAATGTGAACCACAAAATACTTGGAAGCCAAGGGTTTAAACAATAAATAGAAGTATCTGCCGGTGAGACCCAGCGACTGGGAAGAAGTTTTTGGGAGTTGAATAAAGTTTCCAGCAGGTATGGAACCGGTGATTCTGTATACGGTTCCTTTCAGTTGTTTGTCCTGAAACCAAAAAACCAATTGAATGCATAAAAGAATGAAATCCAGGAGTAGGTGTGTACAGATTTTTATTTAGTAATAGTACATATTTGCTTGACAACTTACAAATTAAAGTCTGATTACTTATCGGTAATACAAATAAATATGCCAAATTTGTAAGAGTTCCCAGTTTGCAAATTCTACAAATAATGTATAAGTATATCCAAATTTGACCAACCAAGTACCCGTAATGTTAGTCTCCTTATAAGGGAATATCAAAACCTTGTATCTAAAATCAGGGGTGGAAATATATATACATTTGCAGGATATGTGTTACATAATCTGCAGGACAAAATTGGAAAAATGTAAGACAAAATATTTTAAACATTTCCATCTCTGGAAATGCCTACTTCTGCCTCACAAAGACCCGTAAAAAGGTAACAAACATCTTAAGGATTATACTGGTTGTAATACAGACTTACAGTCATACTTCCCTCTATATCAGACAGCTTGTAAAGCCCATTCTCCTTAGCTGACATAATAAATTGCCTTGATCTCTATTCCTCTGAATACTCATTTGAGGCCTGATTTATTCTTAGCCTTGGTACATTCCCTACTATGAATACCTTTATTTGCTCCTTGGATAACAAGAGACTACAGAAGTGTTTAAAGTGGCAAACAACTATGCTGATTTAGTAAAACAATGCCATCAATATTTGGCAGTGATATGGACACCACTACACGAACACAGAGAAAACTAGTTCCTATATAGTCACCAAGTGTTTACTATAGCTTTTTAAACTAGCAATTAATATCTGTTTCTATCACAGTAATAAATTGTGTACTAAGACTCAGAAGTCTTAGATAAGGTAACCTTATTAACATGAAAGTTTGATAGTAGTCCACTCATTGGGTTAAATCGCGATTGTAAACCAGGCCTCCGAAAAGATAGCGTGAGCAAGCTCTGTCTGAAATCAATACTCATCCTGTAGACACAGTCAATGACACCCTCCTCACTGCTCACCCATGTTAAGCTTCAAATTGTACTATTTTTTTGCACTACTAGTACAACTAAGTAAATCTGACTAAAAGATTAAAATCCAAGATTATATCGTTCTCCTTGAAATGCAGGCCTTGCTGTTCCTCACATTTTAGGAGTATCCAAGTAGATACCCGTAGTGATAGTTTGCGAGTATCCATGGTATCCTAGGGAGCAGAGCATCCAATCGAAGGAGCTAGTGACTGAGTAGGGGAAGAGTCTGAGACGGGGTATAATATCCCCCCCTTTCCGCTTATGACGATTTTTTTTTTAAATTGCATACCAAATGGTGACCAGAGAGAGCAGAGCACCTGACAAGATACTGCTGAATTATATTTTTTTTACGGGTATCCAATAAGATACCCGTTATATAATTTACGGGTGTCCCAGCGGGTATCGGATACCAGGATACCCGTCGAAACGCAAGGCCTGAAATGGACTTAAAAAGACTGAACATATGACTGAACATATGTATTTTTAACAGAATTCCTATTCTGTGCAAATTTTGAAATGCGCATTGCAAGTTTTGCATTTCATCATATGTCATGTATGTCAACTAATATCATTACCATAGAACTAGCAACTTCCCCTTCTTTGCTTGATCTCTTCCATGATCCCACATTGAAATGTTTGAATACATTCACAAAAGGATGTTGCCACACTAAAAGACAAACCAAAACAAAACCTGTGTTATTACAAGAAAAGCATAGATCATTGAAATACATGAAGTTAAAATAATCGGATTAAAACAGGCAATCTTACAGATCTCACGAATCTCAAATTTCATTGGCCTGGGGTTACCAAGTCTATAGTTAACCCAGTGCGATATGAGGCCCAGCTACAGTACACAATTTGAAAAATAGGTTTTCTGTGTTACAAATGTACTGACAGTACTGTTTACATCTGATTTTCGATACTCAACTGGCATTGTCCATAACTTTGAAGACAATTACTAATGTTAAACTATTTGCCTTTAAAAGGCAAGAAATCGTTATTAAAGTCAGGAAATTTATGATGATGTTTGTGTATCGGTAGTGATTCGGTACAGCACTTTTCCTCCAATGTACATGTATGGCTTTCATTAGTCCTATTAAATAGGCCGTCGACGTTCGATATTTATCATTTGGACATTGACAGTACCTTGACGTCCTATACTTGGGTATTATTTCAGTGGCGGGTTTCTCCGCAGATCAATCTGCGGGCGGTTAAAACAAACCTAC
>JAQQZZ010099612.1:0-14795 GCA_030265115.1 Mopalia vespertina | reverse complement strand
TTCCCCCCAATCACCCCCCCCCCCCCCCCCCACCCAAGACAATAATTCCCAATAAATTCTTTATGTTGTTTCATTTTTAAAATGTCTTCAGATTTTCTTAATCCTTGCTCATCGTTTAACAAAATTTATTTTTCAAAGTGGTTTTTCCTAATTGTTTCAGGAGTTGGTTGGTAACACAGCTGAGCAGAGAAACTGGCGTGGGATTGGAATTGCTTTGCTCGTCATCCTTATCGTGTGTTCACTTATAGTGACCGCTGTTATACTCGTCACACCATGTAAGTCCAACAGTTTCTTACATATTTTTATCGTTATTTTATTTAATTATTTTTATCATTATTTTATTTAATTATTTTTATTATTATTTTATTTCATTATTTTTCATTATTTTGGGTTAGGACTCTTAGTAAAGTTGATTTTATTTTTTTAATTTTTTTTAGTAAAATAATTATTTGTATTTATTGTTTAATTATTGATTTATTTTTTTTTTAATTTTTAAAAAAAAAATTTAAATTTTTTTTAAAGTTACTTTTGATCATTTCATGAATGTTTTCTTTTTATTTGATGTCATAACTCCTGTAAGTGGGTTTTAAAAGGTTTGTATTGAATGAATAAATAAAATTCAAATTCAAAAATTCTAGTTTAGACAATTTTGCTGGTGAAAGACCTGTTTGCGCGTCAACTCCATGGAGTTGGATTGTTGCAGGCAGACATGCTGTAATTCATTTGGTTTTATTTTTTTTATATCTATTCTGTAAATTATGTTGTTATTTCATTGATTTGTTTGTGTTATCTATTTATATTTATCTGTTTATTTTTTTATTTGTGTCTTGTTTTACATTCTGTTTTTTTTCTGAAAATAATTTCACTTGTAAACTGGCAGTCACTGGCTGAGACAACTTTGATATGAGAATATCCAGTTCATTTTTTCACGGCCCACAGCCATACCTTAGTGGTTAGCGACAGAGCTTCGCGTTGGCAAATCGATGGTGAACTAAAAATAGCTCACACCCTTTTATGAAGAGAGTGACTGCGGAAACTAAAAATCGCTCACCTATAGTTCCTTGCGTGAGTGATTTAAAAATAAAAAAAAAGTACAACAAAAGAATATACTGTTCCGATGAAAAATTATGAATATTTTATTTTAACTAGTTAATATGTGGGACTGGTGCTACTGATACATTTATAAATCCATCAACATGCTTGGAGACTACCTGTTGCAACCCTTGTAATTCACAATTTTTTGCTAAACAGGGTAGCGATGGCAATTTAGGTTTGTGGCAGCACTTTTGTACTGTCACCAAAATGTGTCAAACTGTTGCAGATTTGCAGCATTCTCAAAATCTCAAAAAACAGTTTCTAAATAATAATGTTGTATCTCATCCATCTTTGAAGTAAAATTGTGACATGTACATGTTCGAGGCATGCATGAGAATATTTCTAAAAAAAAATATGAAAAAGTTTGAAGTACATGTACTGGTACTACAGGGAGTTTGAGTCAGAGCTGAGAGAATGTGCTCTGTTTGGAGTAGAAAATTATATGCATGTACAGGCCTGTGCTGTAATCTTTTCCAGCATAACCTTAAAATCTGTCCTCTAAAATTTTGTGAGGTAACCTAACATTTGCATTTTCCCCTGGTTTGCTGATTTTTTAAATACATAAATGTGCCTTTGTGAAAAATAAAGCAAAATCGCCTTAACATACAATCTTCATTGATAATTGGATGACAAAATTTGTCAAAACCAGTGGCAAAATGCAAATTTAGAAATAGGTCCTATAAACCTATAAATAGGTCCTCCTAAATTTGGTTTGCATAACCATGGAGAAACCCGTTCTGTCCGTTCTCCCCAACAGCACAGGCCTGATGTACCGACTTTGTGATATTCTTGTTACTGAAAACAAATATATAATTTTGTACGGCCTGTGGGGCAACAAGAGGCTCGTCTCTTTTATGGTATTTTGATTGTCCTAAACAGTACATCGACGGACCATGCAAATGAAATACTACTTTCTTTTTTTTTCAGATAATATCAAAACCTTTTATATATTTACAATATATTTCTCTCTCTGCGTTCACATTGTGTGC
Source organism: Mopalia vespertina (assembly GCA_030265115.1). Lineage (NCBI taxonomy): Eukaryota > Metazoa > Mollusca > Polyplacophora > Chitonida > Mopaliidae > Mopalia > Mopalia vespertina. Next base: position 12,711 of record JAQQZZ010099612.1, on the reverse strand, counting down.
TTTTCTTGCTTCTTAAACCTTTCAATTTAAAGTATTATTTGTAGTATTATAATAGTGTATTATGTTTCAGTTCATTTAATCCTCTAGTTTCATTATTTAAATATTTAACAACAGGCAGCATCATGTTTACACGCAGGTCATTATACCGCCAACATATACGTCCCATATCTATTACATGCTCATCTATTTACTACATGTAGACATATGTTTTGCATCTGTCACTCAGTAACAGTAAGTGTATAGTTTTAGTTTTATAGAATTGTGTAAACTTATCAAGCCATATGTTAGCAGGTGGTTGGAGGGAGTTTTATGTTCAAAGGGCAACATGATACCAGTTTGTTGCCTAGCTCTGTGAATTTGAACACTTTGTCATGTTACAACCAGTGATTGCACCATTTATGTAAGCTTCGAGGTTATTTAACAAGAGCCTGTCTAATACTGATATTACCAGTAATTTACTTTTTTTTATAAAAATGAAGATTTATAGACAAGAGTGATATTTGTTGAACAACACTGGTTCGATTGAATTATCTTTTTCTTCTGATCTCAATTTTTTTCACTGTTGTATGATTTTTGTGTAAATATGGCTGGAATACCAGAGAACAGAAACGCTGAACACAACGTGCATGAGATTGTGACATCGCCATAATGTAAAAATACAGAGGACTTCAAAATATGATGTTGTCTACATGTATCTCTGGTGCATTTAATGTCACTATAAGTGTATTACGAAACAATATCAACAGCTCTTGCAGGTGGTTTGAGGGAGCTTCTTTGTCTATGTAATTGTATTGCATCCTGCGACTGTTCTGTATTTGTCCTGCTTGTCTTTGTCTGTTGCCAGTTGTGTCTAGGTTGGCTTCCTTCACCCATTGGGCTGGCATGCTGTCATGTGAGTGAAATAAAGTTAGTATGCATAAACCCCAATCAAACAAACAAACAGCTCTCACTCTTGAGTTTGAGTATCATTATCATTGTTTGTTGCTTGTTAAATGAATAATGCTTCCCTCTTCTCATACAAGTGGCATGCAGGTATGAGTGCATGTTTGGCATAATAATAAAAAAAGACAATTTGTTGTAAATTTCTGAGTGATCCGTACTGAACACTTTCTATTCCCTGGTGGTTTCCTTCACCCACTGGGCTGGCACGCCATCATGCAAGCGAAATAAATTCAAAGTAATATATTCTAAAAATATAAATGGGTTATTAATAATAAATTTGTCATGCATAAGTCACATGTATTATATATATGTATATGCAGTAATGAGTATGTAGTATACAATGACCATCTGATGTTAAATGTTTAGTATCATCGCCATTATGCAAGTCGTCATAACAGAAAATTATGTTACAAGCTATCAAATATCAAAGGTAGGCAGAATTTAAGTTTACTTATTGTATTAGTCATGGTAATTGGGTTGCAGTTTACAGCTACATGAAATTTGGTAAATTCTGACGTCCATGTAAGGATTCTAATCCTACCTGATGTACTGCTCTGGCTCACAAGTTCAAGTCCCTCTGTCGACCCTCAGGTATATAGCCCGCGGCTGAGGCTTAGTGGTTAGCAAGTGCGCTTTCAGAGCCTACTTCGATGTACCTTTCACGGGATCGAGTCCTTCTGTCGACCCTCAGGTATATGAGTGAGTCACAAAATGTGGCTCCGACAATCGTGGGTGTGGTTTTTACGAGGTTTCCTCCCGGTTTTCCACCGTAATAAGGCAAGGAGCCGTGTGAAATAGACAATCCGTCGTCATATAAGTGAAATACCCTTGAGTACGACGTTAAACCCCAATCAAACAAACAAACCATCAGGTATATGAGTGAGTCCCGCAATGTGGCTCTGGCTTTCGCAGGCATGGTATTTATGGGGTTTTCTCTCTATTTTTCAACATATCCTTAGTAAAAGGCAGTGTGAATGGACAATCCTTCATTAGGTAAGTGAAACACCGTTGAGTATGGCATTAAACCCAAATCAATCAAACAAATAAATATTTTATCAGGTCAGATGATTATAAAAGTAACAAATAAACTTCTGTCAGAATATTGCATTGAGGGTTTTGCAGGAGATTTGTGATGTTTTAAGATTATAATAAATGGATCTCTCTAAGAGAAAGTAGAAATTTACTATTATTGGCCAACTAAAAATATACATGACAGTATATAAGGAAATAAATAATGACGTTTAAATTTACCCTATAAACGTTTCAAATAAGGAAGTGTATGTCTCTTATCAGTATAGTGGTAAGGAAGAATATGAGTTTTAATATAAACTGTAAATTAAGGCTAACTATGATGTGTTCACAACTTCACAACAGACCTATTTTATTCAGTATCCCCTTGGGTGGGAGGAAGGGGGGGGGGGGCTAATTTGAGGGGTTCAGGTGGTTTGTAAATCATATCCAGAGCAAATATCCAAAAGCTATCTTTATGAAAATAAATAAACAAATTCAATATCAATTTCTTTTAACATAACGATGGACCAATGTATGAAATATGTAAGTCAAATCTCCAGTCAGGCCAGTTACACTTCTTTACACAGCACCCCGTTTATTTTGTATCTTCTGCACCCTAATATGGCCCTGCACCATATCTGAGAGTATCTTGTGACCTTTGTTTAGAGGGAAGCATTATGCCACTGTTTATTGGGAAGCATTATGAGCAATACGCACAGTTCCCATGGCAATAAAGTTTATAAGTGTTTTTTTTCTAAATTCAATATCATCCTTCATTCAGCCTATTGCTATTATGGCTTTACTGACATTTATATTTAGGAAACCGGGGCCGTGAGTGAGTCACACGATGGGCTCTGGCAATCGCGGGGGTGGTTTTTACAAGGTTTCCTCTTGATTTTTTACCGTTATTCGCCAAGGAGCAGTGTGCAGTGGACAATCCGTCGTCATATAAGTAAAATACCCTTGAGTACAACGTTAAACCCCAATCAAACAAACAAACAAACAAACAAACAAAATTTATGTAAAATTAACAGAATACAAAGTGATGTACATGTATTTGATCATTGTCAGCTTGATTATTTTACATGGGGTATTTATTGTCTGGGGTTTGTAGAAGTCACATGACATGACTATTTATAGCATGTGTACAGTTACAAGGATAAAACAAACAATAGATCCAGACATTATCCCTTGAAAAACTAGCCTTAGCCAATTCAAACAAAGTAACAAACAAAAAAAACCAACCGACCAATGTGAGATCAAAGGTCACATATATACATGTAAGGATTTTCTCAATATCAGAAACATGCTGATGTGATGAGCCAATTATCATAAGTAATAATAAGTCAATTACAAGTTATTTCTAGCAGAGCTATCAATTCACAGCTATATACATGTATGTTTATAAACTATCTCTTGTCATTATTTCGGAATATGACATAAATTAACTATCCAAAACAGTGACTGTATTTGTATAACAAGAGAGATCTCAAAGTTATGTTACATTAAATTTATGAACAGCATGACTCCATAATTGTTTGACTCCCTGTCTCAAGAATAAGTTGTGGAGGTATTTACGGCTTACAGGCCTGTGCTGTAAATTATTCTGGCAGAACCTTAAAATCGGTCCTCTAAATTTTTGTGAGATAACTTAACATTTGCATTTGCCGCTGCTTTGCTGAATTTTAAATACATATATATGTCCAGGGTTCGAACCCCGGTGGAGGCAAGCAAATCTTTCTCTCTACATTTATTCAAAATATAGATGTGCATTTATGAAAAATACAGCAAAATTGCTTTATAATACAAAATTGATGATCGGATTGACAAAATTTTTCAAAATCAGTAGTAAAATGCAAATTTAGACGAACACTGCAAACAATTTGGGAAACCTATAAATCGGTCCTTCTAAAATAAATTTGCATAACCATGGGAAAACCCTGTTTGGTCCGTATTTCCCAACAGCACAGGCCTGGCTTATACTTCAGCAATATTTTTAAAACTTCTATTTGCATTGTATTGTGCAATCTGATTTTTAGAAATCCAGGAAGCTTGTTCTGCTGGGGCCACTCATTGTCTTCTGCATACTGTGCTGTAACCTTAGTTTTTTCACAGGTTGCCCTGGGGGCATGTGATATTTGAAAGTTGTTTGCCCCCAATATATTCAACATGCTAACGTCCCTACCAGTAATCAGTAGCAGAAACCATGAGAGTTCATTAACCAAGATCATGTTATAGTCCTCTTTATAATAATACATTCCTGTCTTTTAACATATTATGACATTTATGGTTCACAAACGCCATCAAGAATCTGTCGTGCATTTGCTCTGGTTACTGTGAAAAGAGCTACACACTTAGTATAAATCTTTCCTTCAATTGAAAAGCGCACGTAAATTATGACCTGCTCTTTATGACTCGTGTCAGTTGCTTCATCTATTACAAAATATTTGGATTTGTTAAACAGATTTACAATATCTTTTAATAAGTCAAAGACCATATGAAGAGGTTGGTTCCAAAACGCTATAAATCCATTTTCATCGTTTTTCTAAAAAGCAAATTTTTTGACTAGTGGAAAATATAAAAAAAAAAATCTACTATATTCAGTTTTAAAATTAAGTGACTAACTATTCAAAGATAATCAGATGAAAGAATCAAATCCAGACTTGTTTAAATCCCTCTAGTTAATGAATCTAAATATCTTATTCACAAAACGCGACATTTTTTTTCCGGCAAAATGCTACATATCCAGGTTTAACTCAACAATGTATTTCCAACTGTTTTAAAAGCCAAGTGATAACCTTGGATCTTTTGATTCTTGGGATCCGGCAATAATAAGAACAGTGCTTACTGAGTATCCCATGGAACTGACCAGAACCTAGACGCAAATGTTTGATGAATGTAACTTCAGTAGTTTTTGAGGTAATAAGTGTTAACAAAAACGGTTGACAGCCGGACGGGGTGATAGCAACACCCCTCTTCCACACGGGCTATAAAGGTATAAGGCTTAAACCTTCTCAATGGTAATAAGATGGAAAATTGCCTGGTCCTGTTCAACTTTGTTCCATTTGCTATAAAATGTGTTGAAGTTAAGGGCGATGTCAGCTGGTGTGAGCTTATCGGCATGACAAAACGAACATGAAAGTGCCTCATGTTTACAGACAACGTCCGGTATTTTACCGAAGCCAGAATGTCGGATTTTCTTCAATTTCTCTCGATTAATGTTGCTCCTTTGACGGCCTACGCTTCCCGACAGGCGATACTAGCACTGCCGTGTCAGTTCCGTCAAAAGTATTCATTTTGCATCGTGGAAATGTCAGAATAGTCTGTTACTACATTCTGTCAGATGTCTATACATAGGCACAGCCATCTTGACAACACTGTGCACGAATGGCCGCATTTGATTGGCAGAACGGATATATATCGTGTTCTGGGTCAAAACTTCAGTGTCGCTTATCGGATTTTGAAAAGTTACTCGTAATTCAAGTGTCTAAATCATAGGGATGTATTGCCTTTCGACGAAAACTATACATTGTAGGCACTAGGTATAGAAATTATTGATGTGTTGATGGCGAGAGTTTGAATTTTGTAAAAGTGGTTTATCGCGTTTTGGAACCAACCTCTTCATATATTTGCCAAACAAATTCCCAGACTTTCTGTTCAGGTAATTTTTGCCAATATGAAGTTCCTTGACAGCATCCAAAGTGCACAAGAACGCATAATCGGTCCAAGGAAGTCCATTTTTTAATACTGCATAGGCTTTTCTGAATAAAATTAAAAGTTGAGAAGTCTCCAAACCAGAAAAGGTTTGTAAAAATTGTGGAACAGAATTAGAACATTCTTGCTGGCTTCGTAATACATAACTTAATGTGTGTTGAGAACTGTTTTGATGTGACTCTATGCACGATCTTCTGTATGTCTGAATACCACACACAAAAGAACCAGATTTTAACAAACAAGGCATGGGCACGGATCTTAATACCAATGGGAGTATTCTCTGCAAATTCTAGGACCGAGAATAACTCTTGATACGATTTTTTGCTTCTCAAAAGATTTTGAAATTTCTCTACGTTAATAGCGTCATCATAGAGATCAGCGATTTTTTTCCACCAATCAAGGAAACTGTTTTCTAAGCTTCGGTAAATCTCTGTTGCCGGATTGATTGGTCATAGTCACGATTTCTATCAACTGAAGATTTACAGGTAGACTTTAGTCTGCTAATATTAGGTGGATTCTTTGAATAGTTTGTCAGAAAATGCTCCATTGTATTTTTAAATATCTATCAGAAATATAATTGAAACTCCTGCACTAAATTGAATAACACTTTGTCATTGGTCGACAGCGGGTGTAGAACATAGTGACGTCCCTTTGCTAATAAAGGGAAAATCGATAATGAAAGCAAAAAGATTTATAAAATAAACATGGCATATAGTTTGTCATGATTTGAATTGTAGTTTGCCACGCTCTGTATAGTCTTTCACTGAATTCGGCGATGGTAAAAACTTAAAAGGTTTTTTTTTTAAAATGCTGAAGCTGTACCTTGAGGGTCATTACAGGTACATACATATGTTGTAAAATATCAGACAATTGCTTAAACCCATTGCACACAAGAGGAACTGGCTGAGCTGCTGGTTACAAGAGGTCAGCAGCTCAGCTGTTTCCACTGTGTGCGATGAAATTTTATATTAATATTTCATATTATCTGCCACGAGAGGCCAAGAACTCCTCGTGTGTGCTGACCATAAGCTACTGCCTGAGCTGGAAAAAAATAACTGACCAAAGCGAATGCGGTGCTTTGTCACGTGTCATCAAAATGGCGTCTGATACGGCATGATACTGATAGATGTTTGTCACGTGGCATCAAAATGGCGTCTGATACGGCATGATACTGATAGATGTTATTGCTTTGTCACGTGTCATCAAAATGGCGTCTGATACGGCATGATACTGATAGATGTTATTGCTTTGTCACGTGGCATCAAAATGGCGTCTGATACGGCATGATACTGATAGATGTTATTGCCAACTTACCAGATTAAAGGAATGGAGGCAAGTTGGCTCAGGCGATAGCTCTCTTGTTTGTGGCAGAAAAAGTAGTGGGAATGTAGCTGAGCTTTCAGCCTCTTGAGGCAGATAGCTCAGCTACATGTAGTTCCTGCCATGTGCAGCGGGCTTTAGTATTTAATCAAAGTGATAAATTATCTTTAAAATGTAACATCTTAATTTAGTTAAATTTGTCAAATGTATTTTTTTTTTTTTTTGAGAAATCTATAAAATGATGTATTTCAACCATTTGCAAAAATGTATATGTACATGTTACATGATAATAACATATTAAAATGTATATGTACATATTACATGATCATAACATATTAAAATGTATATGTACATATTACATGATAATAACATATTAAAATGTATAATATGTACATATTACATGATAATAACATATTAAAATGTATATGTACATGTTACATGATAATAACATATTAAAATGTATATGTACATATTACATGATAATAACATATTAAAATGTATATGTACATATTACATGATAATAACATATTAAAAGTAAATAAAAATCGTTTTAAGATGATCGTGTTAGTTATGTAGGGTAAATAAACACTTGCCCGCCAAAGGCAAGTAACGTTTTTGTTGGGCATGTCTATTTCCGGTTTCACTTTGTAATTTTTTTAGCATAGCTATTGTTTTGACAATATTGAGCAAGTGGATTTTGACCAGGGTATAACCATCTACTTGCTCTGATGGCAATAGTCTCTGGAGCAATAGTTACACCACTGTTATACGACTTACATAAAACTGATACATTTAAATGGGAGATACATGTATAAATGTTCAGAGGGAGCTTTTTTCAAAGCCATTATGTTTAATTATTATCATCATGATTTTTCCATGCTTTTGGTTTTGGTTCGATTGGATATTTATAAGTTTAACTATTGGTTTATTTGCAGACTTAGAAAACCCTAGCAGCGAGCCAAGTCACACAGTCATTGAGAATGACACAGCGACCTTGAAGTGCTCAGCTGAGGGGAATCCCCCACCCACCTACCAATGGAAGAGGTCAGCAAGTGTCAAGGACACTTCATCTGATTACACAATACAGAATGTACAGAGGTCAGCAGCGGGAGATTACATCTGTAATGTTACTAATTCTGCAGGAAGTTTTGAAAGTACTGTTACACTCATCATTCAGTGTAAGTTTCTACACTTAAATTTTTTTTAAATGATATTAAATTGGCATACACATGTATGAATGTACACAGTTCATCGGAATTGATAAACCTACATGTTCATGTGTGCGTGGGGTTTTTTTTCTTTCAAATTCGTGACTGTCACATATTGTAGCCCAAATGGTTCAGCATAAAATAAGATACCCAGGTTATTCACAAAGATGATTATGTTTAAAAGTGGGTACTTATGTTCTTCATTTTGAGGAATTATTTACTTTTAAACCAGAATACCTCTCAAAAATGCCACCAATGGAGCTTGCTACATGTAGCATCAGCTGGAATAACTGGATAAAGGATAACATACACATGTATAGCCCCACCTAGCTTTAATTTCTATAGACTTTTTTGGAGTGAACGAGTGCAGGTAAAAAAATATGTGTGAAGCTTTAAACAAAGGACCAAATTGTAATGGATGCCCTTTTTCTCTTGGAGTATAGTTTTCGGCAAGCACAATTTGTGTCAATTACGTGGTTGTGATCTTGCTTTGTTTGAGATGTAGAAAAGGTTGAATTGGAGTGTTAAATGTGAATAAATGTTGTAAAACAAGGGTTTCTCTTTTCACCGTATTTTAGCAAGGATCATTGTGAAATGAACACTCCATTGTCAGATAATAAGTGGAATGCTCTGGAGTACAAGGTTAAACCCCAATCAAGCAAACAAACCAGAATCAAAAGAATCAAGAAGAGATGCTCAAAATTGATTCATTCGTATAAAATTGGAGCTGCATACAATACATGGTAGTGTCAATCATTTCAACGATGTCAAAATATACAATAATAAAAAAATAATTCTGAATAAAGTTGGTTGGATTGGAGCTCAAGGAATCAAGGGCAACAACAAACCTATCCATTGTCACATCATTGTTTTTGTGTCTTGTTTCAGTAGAGGGGGGTTTCCTTCATCTATTGGGCTGCCTCACCAACTTATGAGTAAAATGACCTTAAATGCATTGCTTAACACCAAGCAGACAAACAATATAATGTTTGACTATTATTAATTTCAGATCCTCCCACTGTAGAAGTGTCTTATGATAAATCCATCCAGACATTAACCTGTACAGCACAGGGTGTTCCTGATGTCTACAGCTTCAGTCAGTGGACACATCAACTTGATGGGAAAGTCTTACAGACATTAGGTACAGAGTCAACTCGATCCCCAGCTACCCTCAAACTACCTGATACCTTAACCTATGAGGACACAGGGAATTATGTGTGTCAGGTTTCAAATGGAATCAAATCTCCACAAAGAGGACAGGTGTTGGTCACTCCACAAAGTAAGTACGGTAATGGAAAAGTAAAAACAGTTTTAAGCAGAAACAGTGTACATGTATGCATGATTTTTAAACGTGAAGTCTGTGGAATTGTTAAGATACAATCCTGCATCTTCCTGTGTCCTAGTGGTTAGCGAGTGCAATTACTAATCCTACTTCGATGTACTGTCACAGGAGCGAGTCTGTCTGTCGACCCTCAGGTATGAGTGAGTCACACAAAGTGGCTTCGACAATTGCGGGGGTGGTTTTTACGAGGTTTCCTCTCGGTTTTTTACCGTAATTTGGCAAGGAACATTGTGAATTGGACAATCCGTCATCATATAAATGAAATAACCTTGAGTACGATGTTAAACCCCAATCAATCAACAAACAAATCCTGTGTCCTAGTCATGGGTGTGGTTATTGCAAGATTTCCTCATGGTTTTCCAACATATTCAAGTATGGCAAAGAGAGAAGTTAACAATCTGTCATCACATAAGTGAAATAACCCTGTGACATTAAATCTGATTCAAATGAACAAGCAAACCATCCTGTGTGACAGAGCCCTCAAGCTTAGGGGAGTATGTATCAAGTAAAGCTGTCTTCACTTAGTGCCCTCTGGCTAAGGGCAGTTTGTTTGAAGAGTAGCAATGCTGTCTTTACTTAGCCCTGGAGAAAAGTTAACTTTCCAACACTATGGCAATGCTTCAAATCTTGTTTGTGCTAGTGTCAATTATCATTCGAGTACACAGTAGAGTTATAAGTGAAATACCCTTCATCACGACATAAAACACCAATCAATCAATATTCACTTAGCCTTGAAGAAACAGTAAGTTTCCAACACAAGAAAAGATTTCCTATTGTATGAATCCGTTAGTGTGGCTATCTTATGTTGGACTACACCACAGTCATTTGAATGAAATACTGTTAAGGTTTAAACATAACTTTAAACCCATATGAATATATCAATCAGTCTAGTGGAAATATCTGAAAGCATACATTTTGATAGTGAAAATAGAACGAGAGCAAGAGACCAACAAGGCCTGTTGGAGATACCCCTCTTAAAACATGGTTGTAGAACGTTTGACTCCGGTCCAAACTTCTGTTAAATGTAGAAAAGTCATCTAGGAAATAAATTGTAATGGATGATTTCAGGACATATGGAGATTATATTAAATTTTGTGATTTTTCTGAATAAGGCAATTTCAATAGTGAATACAAGATTGTAACTAGTCCCTGTTAAAGTAAGTGCTTTTAACACAGTTCAAAGCCAGACCTTGTCTACCATCTGAGTAACTTGCTCTGTTAAGGGGGCATCTGTGACAGCCGTGCATATCAATAATCTTCTGTTACCTTATTTTCCTCTTCCAGCTGAAGCGCTCTTTGAAGACAAGAAATCTGCTAAGCTGAATCTTGGTAAAACCGATACAATTACCGTTCCCTTTTATACAAGCCCTGATACAACTAACGTTGAGGTTGTTTGGAAGAAAGCAGGGGACAGCACTGTGTTGATATCTCAGGAAGAGCCCGGTCCTGTCAAATTGATGATCCGCGGCCACACTGTCCGTATAGAGGGGACTGTCACGGTACTGACTCTGAGTGATGTGACTCAGTCTGATGAGGGAAACTACACCGTGACTGTCACCAATGATGTCAACGGTGAACGTCTATCGAATGGGATTTCTTTGTCTGTCAGTGTTTCTTTAATAACAGGTAACAATGTTTATCATGATATTGTCATTCTGCTATGTTAGGTCTAGGCAGAGTATACATGTAGGTGATATATAGTTATTGTTGCTCTTTACATCTTTAATCTGGTTTCATACCAATGGTCTGCTTTTTGTGTGATAAGAGAGCATTTCCATGTTTCGCTTTTTGTTGATTCGCCTTTTCTGTGTTCAACCCAGCGACGTGGCGGCGATCTGGAGGCGAGTACTAGGTGAATCCCAGGCGAACGACGAGTGGTATGTGCGACAATTGTCTGCCGCACGGAACGAAATGCCGAAAAAATAGATCCTTGTTTTTATCTGTTTCAGATTTATCTTGAACTATACAAAATTTTCTTTATAATTATTTACGTTTTGTGTCCTTTGTGGTAAACGGCTGGATTAAACTAAACCCTTCATGTGTAAAATTACATGACAAATACTGCTCACACAGCTTGACTGAAGTCACCAAACTAATTGATAAAAGTTAATCCCTGTTAATCTGTTTGTTATTTGTTGATTTCCAAGGTCTATCATTGAATAAATTGATGAAAATCACGTTGATCAAAAGTCAATAATCAGACAGCGATTATCTTATCTTGGCGTGTGTTTTTGGTCTGTTATTGTCGTGGCGAGAAAGTTTGAGCTTCTGCATGCTGTTATTAAAATTTTTTTACTTCACCTCCGATCATTTCAAAATGCAAAATTATTTATTTATCTTTTTTTAAAAACATTTTCATGCTACAGCAGGTTTAATATACAATACAGACTAAAATCTAGTCTCTACATAACTTTGTGTTCCGATTTATTTGACTGAATCTGCAGGACTATGAGCAGCAACGGAAACATCGCGTCCAGTTTGGTTTTATCCCCACATATAGTGTGAGCATGCCCCGTACAGTGGAAATACCTTAGGGCACAGCGTAAAACAACCAGTCAATCATTCCCCAATCATTGATAACATACAAAACCGCTGGTTCAAAAATTTTGAAATACAAATAATTACACTTTCTTCCGTCTATACTATATTTTCACATACATAAAACACTTTAGAATGTATAATAAATCAAATTTTTTTTACAAGTTCGATCTTAATTAAACATCCACATTCGGTTATGTGTTGGTTGGCCTTACAAAACAGATCAATGGATTATATAAATGCGTTTAATTAACCTGATTAACAGAAATCTAGTCAATCTTAGCTCCTTATTTTTATTATCGGACTCCTGCTATTCTTTAGTCTATGTTCTGGACTAGACGGAAATCACGCTGTTTTTTAAAACAATAATGAGCGTGCATCAGTATTTTTTTTACATATTTGTTTGGTTGTTTGTTAGCCGTGGAATCCTACTGGGCACTCTACTGTATACTGCATATTATCTAAAGATTAAATTTATTCAAAGAAAAGGGAAGTCCTCATTTGCTCCAATCATATCTTATTGGCTTCGATAAATACGGCGGGTGGTTGGAGGGAGCTCCATGTTGCCCTGATGCTCTCAGAGCTAAAGGGGAACAGGAAGCCGATCTGTTTGTGGTGTCTGTATTGCGTCCTGTA